>NDGM011082399.1:8508-46000 GCA_002564305.1 Octomys mimax | reverse complement strand
TTCTCTCTCTTGTCTAATGGCTCTAGCTAATGATTCCAGAACTATATTGAATAGGAGTGGTAACAGAGGACATCCTTGTCTTGTACCTGATCCAAGAGTAAAATATTTCATTTTTCCCCATTAGAATTATATTTGCAGTTGGATTGCTATAGATGGCTTTTATCAGATTGAGGTAGAAGCCATTTATTCCAATTTTCTGTAGGGCTTTGATCATGATGAGTGTCGTACTTTGTCAAATGCCTTTTCTGCATCAATTGGAATAATCATGAGGTTTTTGGATTTGGCTCTATTGATACAGTGTATTACATTTATAGATTTGCATTTGTTAAACCATCCTTGCATCTCTGTAAGGAATCCTACCTGGTCATGGTGAATGATCTTCCTGATGATTTGCTGTATTCCAATTGCTAGTAATGTATTGAGGATATTTGCATCTATATTCATGAGGGAGATTGGCCTGTACTTCTCTTTTTTGGTTGCAACTTTCTCTGGTTTGGTATCAGTATAATACTTGCCTCCAGGAATCATTTTGGGAAAATAGTTTCCTTTTCAATTTCATTGGCGAGGTTGAGGAGCATTGGGATTAAATCTTCTGTAAATTTCTTCTAGAATTCAGCTGTGAAACTATCAGGACTTGCCTTTTCTTTTCTTCCCTTTTTTGTTTTCTTTTATGGTACCAGGGACTGAACCCAGGACTTTACACTTACCAGCTAGGCACTTATGCCGCTGAGCTATATCCTCAGCCCAGGATTTGCCTTTTCTTTGTCGGTAAGTTTTTTTTTTTTTTATTACATTTTGAATTTTATTGGATATTATTGGGTTATTGAGAGTTCTTATATCCTCTTGAGTTGGTAATTTGTACCTTTCTAGGAATCTGTTCATTTCTTCTGTGTCTCCAATTTTGTGTGACTAAAGATTTTCAAAGTAGCCATTGATGATCTTCTGAATTTCCACAGGGTAATTTCACCCTTTTCATTCCTTATTGCTTGAATTTGAGTCTTTTCTTTCCTCTTTTTGATGAGGTTAGCTAGGGGTTTGTCAATTTTATTTAATCTCTGAAAGAAGCAGCTCTTTGATTTATTAATTGTTTATATTTTTTGTTAATCTAGATTGCATTAATTTGTGCTCTGATCTTTATAATTTCCTCCCTTCTTTGGGCTTTGGGTTTGGTTTGCTTTTCTTTTTCTAGATGTTGGAGGTGCAGCATAGGGTATTTATTTGTTCCTGTTCTGTTTTACTAATGTATGAATTCATTGCTATAAATTTTCCTCTAGCAACTGCTTTTGTTGCATCCCATAAAGTCTGGTAAGTTGTGCTTGAATTTTCATTGAACTGTAGATTTTGTTTAATTTCTTGTTTAATTTCATCTGTAACTCATTGGCTGCTGAGGAAGGTATTGTTTAATTCCCATGTGTTTATGGGGTTTTTGTGGTTTCTTTTGTCATTAATTTCTAGTTTCATTGCACTGTGGTCAGATAATATGCATGGGAAAATTTGTGTTTTCTTGCATATATTTAAGCATGACCTATGGACTAGTCTGTGGTCTATTTTAGAAAATGTCCCATGTGCAACTGAAAAGAATGTGTATTCAGATGTCATTGGGTAGAACACTTTGTACATATCCACTAGATCCATTTGTTCAAAGGTCTGGTTCAGTTCTGCTACTTCTTTGCTAATTTTTTGTCTGCTTGACCTATCATTTTGGGATAAGGTCTCTTGTTCATATTGTGATATTGGAGATTAGATTTTTCATGTCCTTTTCACTAGCTGCAACAGTGACTTCAAGGTCTGAAACTCTATCTTTAATTTCATTCAAATGTTTTTGCCAGTTTTGACTGAGGTTCTAATTTCCTATATATTTCTTTGAATCTGCTTCACGCATTCTATTTCTTTCCTTATTGCTCATTCAAGCATTCTGTCATTTTTATATTCTCTTTTATTTTTATCAATGTTTTCTTTAGAAGGACTTAGCAATTCTTTCATTATAGTTATCATTTCTTTTTTTGCTTCAGAGATTATGTTGATCTGATTTCCTCTATACCTTTTTACTTCAGATGCTATTATTTCAGAGATTTCAGGCATGTGAATCCTAATTTCCTCTATACTAGTGTCTCCTGCATTTGTTTTGGTTTGGCTCAGGGCCTGAGATTGCATTTTGCTCCTTGTCTTTGTCATTTTGTATAGCAGTGTCTTCTGACCTTTGGTGTAGGACTTTGGTGCAGTTATTATCTTAGTTTGTACTGATATTGTTACCCAAGAGAGACTATGTGGTTAAGACAGAGTTTTGTATTTACAGAACTACATTTAGGAACACTAATCTTCACTAATAATGGGTAGTGATATTTAACAGCTGACAGACTTTTGTAACTAATGGGCTTGTATTTTAGACCATAACAGCAAACATCATGTCTGTGTAGCTAAGCAGATATTAAGTTGGAAATTTGTATTTAAATTAGTTCCCTTAAGTTCTGTCTGATCACCTCCCCTTGATGTACATGGGTTCTTCCGGGCAGACTAGTTCACCCTGGTTACCTGTTGTTCCCTTTCTCAATCAAAAGAGAAAGAGAGTGGATGCTTTAATAGATATGGGTCTATTAATGTGTCTCAGCTTACCAGATCTGGATCTACCAAGTTCAAATTCATCCAGGTGGGCCTGACTTGGGTCTGGCTGCTGTGTTCTGCTTCTTCCTGCTACAACCTACGGACGTGAACCCGCTGTAACTCTCTGGCAACATGTTCAGGTCCTGCATTAGCTGGGTGGGTCTGGCCCCTAGACTCTCTGCAGGGAGTTCTGCTGCAGGGTTCCACACCATTCCTGTCTGATGGAAGAGGTTCCTCTGAGTGCGTGGATTGTCTCACACACAAGTGTGGCCTGGGAACTTGCTGGGAAGGGATCTGGCAAGCAGGGGAGTGGGCCTACACATACATAAGCCAGGCCTGTGCTCTGGCTGGAAAGGGCAAAAAAGGTAAAATTTAAACCATGACAATAAAAGCATCAAACTTCAGAAAATAATAAAATACTGTGAAAGATCAATTAAGTACAATGAAGATCAGTGTAAGATTTTAGAAGAAATTAGTACTGGCTAAAGATCTCCCCCAAATTTGCCAGTTCCGGGGGCTATGGCACAATGAGATTAGATCTAATTAGTGGCTATTGTTCTGTATCAGATGATGAACTTAAATACTTATACCTCACATATTATTTATGCTCTTGATTGTTTCAAACCAACTTAATTGGTGTAAAGTTCTAGTGCAAGAGCCTATTCAACCAATGTCGGTCTTGCAATATCTAAGTATACTTAGTCCCTCACTGCCACTCAGAGGTTACTCTTCTGGGATTCGGGTAGAGACAGACTTCTGAGTGTGTTGCCTCTAGAGTGTATGCAAATCTGTACATTTGTCACATCGCTTCCTGTGTTGCTTTGTTCTGTTTTCCCAGTGAGATCAGAAAAATAAGCAAAGGACAAGAATTAAACCAGATTTAATTTAAAAAGTCAAAATGAGCAAGGTGGAACTGAAGAGATTTCAGAGGAAAAAATGTAAGTTTAGAGACTTCTAGACTCTCCAAGGCTTCAATATTTGTGTGAGCAATTGGTGATTGTACATGGTGCTAAAGTGTGGTGATTTAGCTACTATTTAAGAGTATTGAAACTACCTTGGTAGACTAATTATATGTTAGAGACTGATTCTCACAAAATTAGAGCAGAAAGAAAAGAAAAGTAAGGAACAAAAAGTCCTCTTTTATTCCTGTGACTTTGTGTTTCTTACAACTTAGGGACTGTCACCAGTTCCTTTCTCTCTGAGTTCTGACCTTTAATACCTCCTGCAATAAATGCAAAATCTTATCTCAACCAATTTTTTTTCCTTAGAATGAACATAAGAAAATTTAAATAAGAAAATTGCAAAAGAAATAGATTTTAGAGTTTGCATTTAAGAGTTCAATAACTCAGTTACTTTTTCTAGTAGTGGAATTTGGAAAAAAGCTACTTTCAAGTAGGGACTCTGTTTCCAATCTCTGGTTTTCTATGAGACAATAATTGTTTTCTGACCACTTTGACCAGAACTTGTATTGACAGGAACTTCTTAACACAGGAAAAGTCCTAGAGATAGTGTGATGACATTCACAGCTTGAAAGACATATTACTGAAACTACTAACCATGAAATCCTCAAAGACTGCATAATTTATTGTTCTATTTAACAATGTATTTCCCTTAACAATGTTTATTCTAGGTGTTAAGTTTTGAGAATCTTGCCATAAAGGGAGATTTTTAGACACTTAGCACAAAAAGTTTGTATTCTGTCATTGAAGTTGAAGATAGACTAACTTGGTAAGGGCCATAAATTTTTTCAGTTCTTATTTATAACATTGTCACCATTCTATTAAGAATTGGAAAGCTATCTTAATATTGAAACATTTTACTCTTATATTCATATCAATGAATTTTAGTTTATGCTGTGTTAATTTTTTTATGCATCAAAACCAAAAATATAGGTACATCATAGAATGCTTTCAGTGAAAGTGATCAGTATTTTCTAAATCATTACACAGAATTATCCTTACTATCAATAATTCCAATTTAAATTGTAGATAGACAAAACATTAGAAAATTGTTTAGGTATTATTCCCACAATAATTAATAATTAATAGACAACTAACAAAATTCTAGTTTGCCACATAGGCATGCATGTGTTTGTATGTGTGTATATATGTTCATTTGAACTCCCTTTTGCCCAAATTCATTTTATATGTTTAACCTTCAAAGTTGTTTTCCAACGTATACCAATGGTACACCAATGCTTTGCATTTGCATATAGTAAGATATTGAAATAGAATGAAAAGGGAACATAGACTAGAGATTAAAGAAAAGGATTCCCATATCCACGGACTCAATTTCAGCAGTCAATAGAGATATACATGTTTTCCTTCCCAGTTTGTTTTCCCCCTAAGTTCTCAGTGAAAGGAAATTCAGGCAGATAATCATTACAGTCCGTCCTTTCAAATTTTCATTTCTAGGATTGTTTGAAATGGCATCAGCAAGTTAGCAAATCAAGGGCTATCATGCAAAAATCGTCTTATTTGTGTTGTATTTTGTACAAAAAAATCACTAGTGACTTGTGATCAGTTCAGAAGCCAGCACACCATAGTGACCCATGTTCAAAGTTACAGATTTATGCATAATGAGAGGCATGCAGTCTAAAATTCCACTGCAGTTGTGATGATTACCATAAAGACGTGTGATCATTTGGATATTTAGTAACTTTAGTAGAAAGGCACACAGGCAAGGAATTGAGACTTATCCAATGTCGACCTGCTTGAATTTGAACTCTGGATCTACCAACTACTAGCTGTATGAGAGGTTAGACATGCTGTTTCAATTTCTATGTTTCTGCTTTTCTCTCTATACAGAGAAGCTAAAACTAGTGCCTAAGTTGGTGGTATTGTATTTTGAATCCAGAAAAACATTATACAATTTATTATTCTTGCAAACTCTAGCTTTTTTAGGATGTACTTAAAACTTCGAGAATTCTATGAAAACTTTTGCATACATTTCCAAGTTTCATTTTCAATTATTTTTCAGTAATAATTGTGCTTTTATTAAACAGTTGAGAATAATGAAAATTAGCTCTACAACTATTAAAGGGCATGACTTTTGCATACAAGTAAGTAGGAATAGTGAAATGGCATCCTACTCTGGTATGAGCTTTCTTGAAGTAAAAATAATTTTAGATGTTTCCAAGGAGTAAAAGTTGAGCCTTGGATGTAGAATGACTCTCAATTTGAAGATAAGAAAATATTTTTGACAGAGACCATGTAATGTCATATTTGATAAACATGATGTTGGAAAAGTTACTAAAATAGCTTTTGCTATCTTTAATAAGAATTCACATAAATATGTGTTAGCTCTTTTGGGAAGAAGAAAAGAACTGATGGTATGCGTTATGACAGTGGTCAGCTGAAGATGGCCTGTGCTTGTTCCCAGTGGAGTGCCACAGTCCCCTGCATTCCTGGTTATCTCACACCCAGTCTCTGTCCTCCCAAGTGTGTTTGCCCTTGTTTTCCCTGTTCTTAAAGTATGAAATAATGAAGCATGAAAATTGAAACAAATAGAAATAGTTGTTCACATGATGCCCAACTTGTGATTTCTGACTTACTTACATGGCTGGCTATTAGAAATTCATGTTGCTTTGGGATTTAGTTCTATTTTTCATATACATTCCAAGCATGTTTTGGAGGTTCTGTTCATTTTTGTTGTTGTTTGAAAAATGAAGCTTCTGATGGTAGCTACAACATGGTTGCCTGGTCAGTATCCTGTCAACAGACTCAAATTTTCAGTCCTTATTTCAGGGTAGAAGTTGAACACTGAATTAATTTTAGTGCTTTCACTTTCACTTAATATTATGGGGTTTGTGATGCTACCATGGTACGCTGCACCTTACCACACCTGAGCCAACACACTGGAGTGTAGCCTGGGTGTCTCCAGCTGGGAAGTGGAGTTCTAGGCTCCCAGTGCTGATAAGAAAATGTCAACTTTCACGTGTAAGTGTATTTCATAGCTACAAGGACAACAATGTATGATAGACAGACAGACAGACAGACAGACAAATGGTTGACTATAGATAAAATTATGAATGGAGGCAGAAAGTAGATTTAAAATTTTATCTTGTAACTATGTATGAAAGTGAGTGGCTGCAGAAAAGCTACATTTGGTATTATTAAGCCTTTTATCTAAACAACTTTTGTAAGGTGCAGTTGGCATACAACACACTGTAAATATTTGAAGTGTGTACTTAGATTAGTTGTAAAATATGTGTACGCCCATGGAACTTTATAATCACAGTAGTGACCATACTCATGCCCTCTAAATGCTCTCTCATGCTTCTCTGTATACTGGCGAATGCTAACATTATTCCTATCATTATTAACTGGCTGGCATTTCCTAGAACATCATTTCCTAGAAACTTGAATAATATAATGTGTACTACTCTCTCATAAGCCTGGATTTTGTTCAGTCAACACATTTATGAGGTTCATCTGTGTTGTAATATATACCAGTATTAAATTTCTTATTGTTGACCAATATTTCTTTGTTGAAATGATCTATGTAACTTACCCACTTATTTGTTAGAAAATATTTTGGTTGTTCCCAGCTTTTGGTACTACAAAGCTTCCTTGTGCATTCATGCACATATCTAACTTTAGATGGATGGGATTTCATAGAAATATCTCAAATGCCATCATAAGATAGAGATTTTCCTGGACTTGAATAATTCCATATTTGTAAATCTCTCTTCACTAGTTAAAAATATGCATGTAACTAATGCATGTTAGGTCAAGTTAAAATCTGACCTAAATTCAAAATTATTGACTTAATTGTTGCCTTTATAATTTTTGTCAGCTACTTCTCAGATAGAAATCCAGTTATCTAGAATATATAAAAAATTTTTAAAAACTAGACCCCCAATAAAAGGCACAATCAAAAACAGGCAATTGAAATGGGTAAATACTTTCCTGAAGAAGTACAAATGGTCAATTAGTATATGAAAATACGCTCAATATCATTGGCCATTAGAAAAATACAGATCAAAACAATGCTGAAATTCTCTCTTACTTTGGTAAGAAGGGCTATTATTACAAACTAAAAAAAAAAAATTCTGGAGAGGATATGTGGAAGAAGGAGTCTGTCTACACTGTTGAGGGGGGGAATGTCAAATAGTTCACTCACAGAAAATCAATATATAGATGTCTCAGAAAACTAAAAGTAGGAATTCCATTTGGCCTTGGTATGTCTCCTCTGAATATGTCCCCCGAAGAGTCAAAGCTATCATATTGCAGTGATGCCTGCATACCCATGTTTATGGCAGCTAAATTCTGGAAGCAGCCTATATTCTCATCTACAGACAAATGGAGAAAGAAAATGTGGTATGCACACAAGGCAGTGCTCTTCAGCCATAAGAAGGATAAATTTGAATTATTTTTAGGAAAATGGATAGATGTTAAGACTATAGTGCTGAGTGAAATAAATCAGACAAAGAAAGTGAAGTGTCCTATGAAAGACTCAAAGTATAAATAAATGAAAGTGAAAAAGAAAAGAGGGGTGGTCAAAAACAGGGAGACATTCTCTGTAGAGATAGGAGGGGATCTAGGGAAGAGAGGGAGAAGGAAAGGGGTAAAAATGATCAAAATGGAAAATGTACATACGTCAATTCCTCAGGGTGAATGTCATTATTATGGATCACAAACATATGTGAAAAATAGTTCAGACACATTGTTAGTGCCTGATAAATAAGTAAATAAATAAATACCTTTACAATTATTTGTATCAGCCACTGCAGCAACATCCAAATCTTGTCCTATTGACTTCTGCTAGGGAAAGTACAAATGTTAACTGACCAAAAATATGGATAAATGAAGTGTAATAAATTTGAAGTCTAATTTATTTTCCCAGATACTTTCTACAACCAGAGATTACTATGGTGTAAGGCCTGAGCTCCCCACACGCCCTTCTAATTAGTGCTCTTTCTGATACTTAGAAAGACTCTAGTCAGAAACCACCCAGTCATTCTAATGGATCTGTAAGGTAACATAGCCATATGATTGTTGTAACAGCAGGTGTGAAACAGGGCAGCGAGTCCAGAGCGGGTTGGAGAGAAAGGTCTGGGGTAATAACTCACAGCACTTCTTACTGTGAAGAGAACAGGCTTCATAAACTTGGAAAGTTTCAAATTAGTACTGATTGATCAAGTTATTCTGGGATCTCATGTTAATTATACAGAGTTGCCTGTTGGTTGGACAGTACATATTCTTATTTGTTTACAATGTTTTTGTTACCATTCCTAGTATTAGAATTGAATATTGTTTCTCCTGTCCTACAAATTAAACAAAAATTGAGTGTTCATTTCTTGCATGCATTATTGAAACTGAAAATATCACAGAGACTTTGAAATCATCAAGAGGGCTGGAAATAAAGGCACAGATCAATCATTCAGATATTACACTCAAAGTTATGATTAATTGCACTAGGATCTCTTGTGTAAGGAAATTTATTATTCAGTTTTTCTGAGAATTTTAATTTAAAAATAAAAGAATCATTGTCGTCAGTTGGCTTATACTGAGAAGTAATTTTTTATTTTAGTTTATTCTCAGTATTGCCTACAAAAATTAACATTATGTAACAGTAGGCTAGTATCTTTTAAAGTGAAATTATAATTAATTCACTGCTTTCTAAGTTGATGTTAATTGACAGTGCTCAAATCTTGGGAGTAGAAGTAAGTTTTGTTTACTCAGGACAGAAAATGTCTCATTTGTGAACAATTTGGCAATTTGGTTTTTGTTGACTATGGTTTCCTTTTCCTCATTAGATTTACAGATATACCAATAAATCAACTGAATATTCTTAATTCTTAAAGGAATAAGTAAAATCTGGCTTTATTGGTTTTATACATCATAAACTATAATTACATACAAAAATACTACATAAGGGCCCCCTTGTCATGTAATATGTGGTTATACAGGCATTAAATATATTATATCATGTTTCAGAGTGGATTTATGCATGGAAGTAGCATTTTTATAATGTTTGCTTTCAAAGTACCTATTCCTATTTTTTTATACTATAGGCAAGATATTCTTGCAGGATGCACAGAAAAAAAATAAAAAATGATTATTTTCAAGCAGAATAGCTATTATCCCACCACCCCAAGGCAACCTATGAGAACAATCCACAGGAACATGAAATAATAGCTTCTTTTACAAATTCCTCATTCATTCTCCCATGTTCTTGATTTATTTATTGTTTAATAATATTTAGAAAAAAATAATATTTAGACATTTTGAGTTTTTGTTTTCTTTTGGCAGTGATAGGGATCAAATCAAAGGCTTTACTCCTATTAAGCACGTACTGCTACAGAGTGATCCTCACCCTTGCATTATTTCACATGAGATTATAATCTATCATTTGTATGCATATATAGGTACACTCCATTTACATTTATATGCACGTATATATAAATATATATGTGCATATATAGACACACACTCCATATGTTTATTTCCTCATTCTCGTTGGCAGCTGTTTAACCCTACATTTTGTGGTTTTTTTTTTCAGTACCAGGGTTTGAACAGGACCTTGTGCTTGCCAGGCAAGCACTTATTCTACTGAGTTATCTCCCTGGCCCTAACCAAATGTTTCTGAATGGACATTGGGTTATTTTAAATGATTTGCTATTATAAACTATATTACAATAAGCATAATTATATGTTTATATGTATATACTTATTCAGTTATTTCCTTAAGATAATGTATGTGTATGTATACTCGTACCCTGTATGTGTATGTGTATGTGTACCCTGTATGCGTACTCGTACTTGAAAGAATATGTATATTTAAAATTTGATTGAATTCTAGATTGCAAAGAAAGTTCGTGTTTCCCAGGAGTACCGTAGTGGTCTTCCTTTCCCTTTGGGTGCCACTTCATCTCATTAATGAAAACTGTATTGTTTTAATTCGCATTCTTTGCAGTTCATTTGAGTTTGCTTGTTTTGTCTACTTTTCAGTAGGATTGCTCTTTGCATTAGCTATTTGAAGTAATGTTACAAAAGTCATAATAAAACTTGTTTGGAGCAATAAAAATTTCCATTTTAGTCCAGCATCCTTCCCTCTCTTCAGAAATTGGGAAACCTGTCATCACTGTACCCTGGTTCACCCTGTTCCCATGAATCCCTAGCTCAGTGTGGGCAAATCTATGACACATGTATTATTGTGTTTTTTTTTTTTTTAAGAAAAAAGATTTCCCCCCCTCTATTTTAGGGTAGGGTCTACAGGGTATTCAGGGTCTCACTACTAGATAGGATTTGTAGTGATCCACCTTTTTACAGCCTGCCAAGAGCTGGGATTACAGGCGCACACCACTATTCCCAGTCTCAATGGCCATCTCAACACACCTCTGGGGCAGGCCGGCACGGCAGGCCAAGGGATGGAAACCCCAGCCCCTGCGCCTGCTTGCAGGCACTTTAATCCACTGAGCTATTTGGCCAGCCCAAAAGATGTTAATGCAAGAGTTATTTTTTCTAAGCTAAAATCTCAATATTTGGTATTAATTGCAGTGTCTGTGCTTTGCTCTTTGTGGTTTTGGGGTTACAGTTTGGGCACTCATCTCTAAAAGTTGCGTCGTCACTGCCCTCCTCCAATACTGCCAGCTTCACGTTTCTTATGTATGTCTGGATCTGATGGCTTACAAACAGGGTTTCTCAGTTTTAAAACTACTGACACTTTGGACTAAATAATTCTTTGAGGGGATTCATGAGGCTGTGCAGTGCATTTTTAGACCGTTAGCAGCATTCCCAGTTTTCACCCACTCGATCGCAATGGCACACCCTCTACCACCCATTTGCAGCAACCAAGCAAGTCTGCAGCACTGTGAAATCCAGTGGAGAAGAACTCTGGCTCCCCTGGTAAGATCACTGCATGGTTACTAGGTTTCTCTAATCCAGACTGGTCAAAACTCATAGAAAACAATCTCATCCAGCAACCATGGGAGTAATCTTTGGCTGTTTCCCATTCAAAATACCCTCACAATTTTCCTCTTGTTTTAATTTTTTGAGTGTAGAGTGGGGAGTATAAAGGTAAGGCGATGCTCTGAATTGGGGCTAGGGAACAGAAAATAGAGATCAGCTGATGGACTTTGCTCAGTGAACAAGGGCCAAAAGCAGTCAACAATGAGCTCTCAAAAAGTAAGTTATCAGGCTCCAAGATCTTCTAAGTTATAAAACTCCATTTCTGTCACGAAGAAATAAATCCAGAATCAAAATTATTCAAGGTACCAGGAAGTCAAACCGTAGTGAAGGTCCTACAACTTCTTCATTGTCTTTGGATAATTATACTGACTTCTTATAATAGTATTACTGGGGAATGACCACACTGTTTTCCACAAACAGTTGCAAATAGGAGGTAAGGAATAAATTCCCAGACAAAGAAAACACTGTGTTTATTTTACTTTTGGGCTGAGCTGAATTTCTTCTTTTGTTTGTGTGCTTGGTGTTCGGGGTGCTGTCATTTTCCCCAGTTCTTCTGCTGGCTTTCACCCACTGATTTATGCCTGCTCTTAGATTAATTGTACAACATCCAAGATCCAACATTTTCCTAGGACTCATCGAACAAATCTTTTTACTTGAGTACAGTGTGAGCCCTTTTTATGTGACTGTGTGTATACACTAATCAGAACCTGTGAGATTTTCTCTTGGACCAAATCCATCATCTCTGTATCCTCTTTAAATTTTTCATTTTCTTTCTGTGTGATTTTGGCCTTTCCTATTATTTAACTACTAGAGATATTTTCTTACTTTCCAATTCTATAGTTATTTCAATGGAATACAAGGCAAAAGTGTTTAAATATAAAAGTGAAATTCACCATTTGGAAACCAGGAAAAGTCAGCAAAAATTTCTCTGGGTAGAATAAGGGGCATTGAGATGCCTTCTCTGAGGATTATAAAGCATAACTGAATGAACATGGTTTAGCTCCTGAGCACAGCACAAGAATAGGCCAAGGTCATACCTTCAGTGTCAGTCCATCTGGTATCAATGGAGCTTATGCTGATTACTCACCACCTGTTGGTGGTGAGTAATCATGTGTAGAACAAAGAGCTGGCCAGTTCCTCCTCATCATCTCTGTATTACATAAGAATTTGAATTTATAATAATAGTCTTTTATTTGTTCATTTAGTTAGTTACTTGTTTTTGAGTGCTTATGTTATTTCTGACCTTGGAGCTAAAATATGTAAGTGAACAAAGAAACATCAATATTCTTTCTATCATGAATTTATACCCAGAAAGAGACAATAAACAAGTAATTGAATAGATAAATAAAGTTCAACATGGCAAACAATGCTTTGTAATGAAGATAAAGAAAGGTCAAGTATAGAGCTGTGTGAAATGTGGGCAGGAACAATTTCAGAGACACAATTAGAAAGACTTCCTGAAAGGTAGCCTAAGAACAGAGATCTGTATTATAGGGAAGGAGTGAACTGTATAAAATTCAGAAGGAAGCATATCCAAGCAAATGAAGTGTGAAGCTTGGCAAGTCAATGCCAAAAAGACATTGTAGTTAGTGTGGAGTAAGCCAGAGGGACAGGACAGAAGTCCCACCGGTTCTTGTGAGTAAAGTCAGGACTTAGGTTTTTGGTTGTTTCAAATTCTACACATAGATAAAGAAAAGAATGAAAGCAATTAGCTCATGACTGTGGGAGTACATGCGAGGACTGATGGGATGCAGTATATGCCGTGGGCAGGGGAGACAAGGAGACACCTGATTTATAAAGCCGCCTGATTTATGATGTTTTGGAAGTAGACTATGGTTCTGGACTGTTTGTGGGGTCTGACGTCAGAAATGGGGGTGATTTCCTGGTTGTGAGCTTAAGTCACTGTATACACAATGTCACTCTATACTGAGATACTTGATCAAGACAGGTTTGGGAATTATGGGGAATTAGTAATTCTGCCAGTTTGTAGTTTCTGCTGATGAATTTAGCAATTTGGGGAGATTTGGATTTATAGGAGCAACTGCTTTAAATAGCGATAAAAGATTGTGGGCTAGTGGTTGTGAAGGGAAAGGCAAGGGATCAGCCTAACTATACCAGCTTCTAGTTGGCGTCTCGTGGACTTTTCTTGTTAAACAGTGTTCAGCGCCACGTATGGTCTGAGTGCTCATTAGAAGAGGACTTCAGCCTGGTCTCATTGAATCTGAATCTGCACTTCAACAAGATTATTCCCTGAGATTCTCATGCACATTGAAATTTGAATTCAAGGAAGGAGATTCTGAATCTAATCATGTAGAAACACCAAATTCAAACAGAGATTGTCTACAAAAGACCAGACCAGACATGTGGTCTCCATAAATGTCAAGGTCACAAAGGTGTAAGGAGGACTGCAGACTGGTTCTACATTAAAGAAAAATAGAAGGACGTGCTAGGTGCAGCACATGGAATTGATTCAGCAATTTCCTGAAGCATAAATTGACAGTTTTACTCTAAAAAGTATTGTTGTGACAGCCAGTCAAATTTGACTGGGGTCTCTGTAAAGGGTATACGGGAGTTTCTTTCTCTTGTGTTATATAACGTGTGTGTGTGTGTGTGTGTGTGTGTGTGTGTGTGTGTTTAATTTTGAGTGTTATAGGCTGCTGCATGATTCCACCACACTATGGCAGAGGTTTCTGGGGGTCTCTTCAATCCGGGGCAGTCTGAACACACCCCCCAGCCTAGGTAGTGGGCAGCAGTCTTCCCAGGGCTTCTTTATATTGTTTCTTGTGATGTCCCAGGCAGGGAAAGAGGAGTCTGATCAAGAGGCAGCGAAAGGGCCTGAAAAACTCAGGTAGATTCATGGTAGAGGAGGGCAGGGTGGACAATTACTGCGGCATTCATTCCCAGAAGGCAATACACCAGAAAACACTGCTGGAAACACTCACAGCTGAGTCCCTTTTCCTTCAGGTGCAGTGTATGTGTGTGTGTGTGTGTGTGTGTGTGTGTGTGTGTGTGTGTGTATGTGTGTGGTGTATTAAATCATATAATGTTAAAAATTTTATAATTACCTATTTTTCTTTTCATGGAAATTATGTCTTTCTATTACAACTTGTCATAACACTACTCCAGGTATATCTCTAAGCATGAAAACAGTTCTGCTTCCTAATTTCCACAATCGTAAAGGATGATGATATTTCTTATATACTTGGAGAATCTATGCTGGATGAATCCTCTGTCAGACAAATAAAAATGAAAACCTTCAATCCAGGAGTCTTGGCTTGAAAATTCTAAACAGGTCATTTGTGAGTTTAAGGAATCGTGTATAATCATGCCCTAACTATGCAAGGCAGATAGTGATTAGGAATTGTTTAGAGTTGAACATCATCTCTGGCTTAACTCACCATTCAACAAGGAGGGACTTTTACTTATTATGTGAAATAAAATTTCATAGATTGAGGATGATGTTTTAAAACACGGGCTCTCCCATTAAGTACTAAAATTGGTTCAGCAAGCCAGTTAACTTTAAGTCACTGAAAATTATAATTTAGGAAAAGAAATGCATGCATTGAGCAGATGATACAAACACCAGCCACAAATATGCATGTGAATATTATCCATCAAAATCATGTATTTAGTATTCAGAGGCTGAGACATTCTTATCTCTTGATTCATGCTCTGTGGTATTAGTCAACCATAGTCAGTTATGACCTAAAGATATTAAATGGAAAGTTCCAGAAGTAAGCAACTCTCACATTTTAATTAACTTTTATTATACTATATCGCACCAACTGTTTTTATTAGTTATTACAATTAATGTAATTGTACCTAATTTATAAATTAATTTTTATAGTTCAGTTTTAATTCAAAAGGCTAAAACTGTAAGTTTTGGCTTAGTTTTATGAGTTCCAAATTATCACAGCAAATTATTTTATAACAAAAGCAAATACAAAATATGAATATTTTTCTAACTACAGTAATATAGGAAAGAAAAATAGAAATAATAAAATTACTCAATTTAAATCTCTGTCAAAACTATTTTTGATTGAAGACTACTGTATATTTCAGAATATGAAAACTTAAAATCAAACTTTCATGTTAATTTTTTGAAGTTAACCTTTCTTCTCAAAAAATGTACATATGGGCGTGAATCCAGGAAAATTAAGTTGATGTGTAAATAATAATTTTGTCTAAACTCAAAATGGTTTTAGAAAGATATGAGACAACAATGTAGAATAAAACAAAACAAGATCATTACATTTTGGTTTCTTTGAGATATATATATATAAAGAATAATGTTTTATCTTGAGGGACAGTCTGCTTATCTAGAGCAATAAGCTATAATTTTAATTATAGTATTATAAAAACATTTTTTATAGAGCTTGGTACTATGTGTAGTTTGTGGAATCCACAAGAGGTCTTGGGGTGCATGCCCACAATGAAGGGGAGACCATACATGTGGGACCATATGCTCATTTTTGTCAAGTGACTATCATTAAGGATCTGATTTAACTGCTTCTTCATGACCTACTCTGATAAAAATAAATGATATAGTAAGTCCTGTTGGTTTGCCTGCATGCTGAGGGATTTTGTTTAGAGATATGAGGCATTTTCTGCTGCTTCCTTTCTTGTTCAGGGCCACATCCTATGCTCTGCACAGTCACAGTTTTTAAATACGTTGACCACCAGTGCAGATAAGCAACGTACTCCACCGCAGGTCAAGAATAGGAAAATGGGGCTGTTGCTTGCATCATCTGCTCAGCAGCTCTGTCTTCTTAGGGAGAGGAGGCCTGGCGGGACCTGGAGCTGCCCTGTGCAGTGTTTACGGGGAAGACAAAGGGCATCAATCCAAGGACCGGTCTGTCTTTTCATCTCCTTATGTCCTTTTCATCTCCTGATACCAAGAATATACAAGTGCAGAGTACCCAAATCAAAAATGAAATAACTATAGTATTTATAACACTTCTCTCTCACCTATATTTTTAAAAGCCTATGTTTATGATTCAGCAGTTATCATTACAGGATTGATTAGAATAAGTATAATCATAATAGTGATCATGTTTCTTTTCTATTAGTCACTTGAACTATTTCTTACTTTCACTGTGACCCAAACATGAAGAATGTGTCAGAAATCAGGTTGCATTTACCAGCATGAACATGAAGAAAATCAACCTATTTTTAAGGTTTGTCCAAAAAGTTATAAGGGATTCAGGCAGTGGCTAATGGGGTCTGCTTTTATCACAGGGAAGACTATTTCTACTTATTCAATGTATTTTTCAAAATACTTGAAGTTGGGGCCGGGGAGATGGCTCAGTGGAGTAAGCACTTCCCTGGCAAGCACAAGGGTCTGAGTTCAATCCCTGGTTCCGAAAAAAAAAAAAAAAAAGATACTTGAAGTTTATCCACACTAAATATTTCCAAAATTGCTTACCTAACTAAATAGGGTAGAATAGTTGGTTGTTCTCATTTTTAAGAAATAAATTTTCTACTGAAATAAAGATAATAGAAATGATATCTTAAAATATTTAAGAATTATAGATTTAAGTGGATTACTACCAATGCTAATGCAAGGTATCTGCAGATCGTATTTCTTACAATAGGAAATGTGTGACTTTTGTACAACCACATTATGCACCTGCTCCTGGCTCTCAGCCACTGTGAAGCAGGTGTGAGGTTTCTGGAGGCCTGACAAAGCAGCTGACAGATAACACTGTCAGATGACTTGTTCTTGTGTCGGCTAGTTCGGCTGTTGCCTCTCATGGACCTCAGTAGGAATTTTAAGTTTGAGGGCTTTGTTTTGTTTGCAGTCTATACATCAAGAAATAGAATTAATCGAACAGCTCTTTTGCAGTCACTTTCTCTTCACTTAGAAGCTTGGCTTTCTACCTCTTTTAGTAAATTTAAAGTGAAAAATAACCAGAAGTGGTTCTTGCAATCAGTGGATCAAAAAGCAGTGGCGATCTCAGTCTCCCTCTGTTCTCCAGAGCAATACGATCTAAACACTGTCTTCACAGGAACTAGCATTCACATTATTCAGGCTCATTGGTGAACAGGAGTAATTTTTCATTCTTCCTGAACACCAATTAATCAACTTAAGCAGGGCACATTAAAGCTCTACTCTTTCTCCAACTCTTCTTTATAGTCATCCTCAAGTGTCAGTTTGAGTATCTATATGTAACCCTTCTTCTGCTAAAAGCTTACCTTGTCCTCAGGGGCTAACCATTTGGAAGTGAGGGGTGACCCCCATAAATAAGTCTAAAATGATTAATTCAGCCCAGGGGTTGCTGTGGGCTGTATTTTTCAGGGGAAAAAAAGGCATGACTTGACCTGAAACTATAGGAATACAGGAGGATTTCATCAAGCCAAACTGATGGATTTTGTGGGCTAGGAGAGGAAAAGAACCTGAATAAAAATATTTCTATAGAAAGAAATTTTCTATAAGAGGATTTGAGGAAATGAGATGATGTGGAGAACTTACATTAAAAATTATAAGAAACATCAGATTTTGAAAGTTATGATGAATGAAATTTATGATGAATGTTTAAATAAATTAAAAAACTTATAGTAAAAGACACATTATCAAGAAGGATGGAATGTGTATTCTAATAGGGGGTACTTTGTAGAAGATTAATTGTAAAGTCTGGTACTATAATACATTATTTCATTTAAATTTTTGCAGCAGTTATCCACCTCCATTGTTGAGCCATTCCACTGGATCTGGCAATTCGTGACTTCTCATTCTTTCCCACAGTTACAATGGCCAAGAAAGATGTACACTGAATTAATTCAGGATGGCAAGGCAGTCACACAGCAGCAAAGCTGAAAACATGAAAGTGGACTTCTAGAACTACTTCAGAGGCTGGGGAGATAGCTCAGCAGTATAGATCCTGGCAAGCACAAGGACCCGTGTTTGATCCCTGGCACCACATGCTGTGCTGGGCCCTGGAACCAGACATGGTGGCATGCACCTGTAATCCCAGCACTGGGGAAGCTGAGATAGGAGGATCACTATGAGTCTGAACTGCACAGTGAGACCCTGTACAAAAAAAAAAAAAAGAACTTTTTCGGAAAGGAGCACGAATAATAGTATAAATATTTTTTGAAACAATGAGGAGTATTTTGAAATGGATTAATAGTAATGTTTCTTATACTGTAATAATTTTAAAAATTTAAACATTTCTAGTTTTTTATGATTATACCTCATATATAATTAGTGGTTAGGAATTAAGAAATAAAAGTTAGAAAATAGAAATATATAAATTCCATACTCAGATGAATGAAATTGTATTGAGGAAATATATACTATATGCTATTATTTGACATTCTTGAAAAGGCAAAGTTATAGGAATAAAATAGATTTGTCATAGCTAGTAATTTGGGATCAGAAAGCATGTGGGAACATTTTGGATTAATGCACCTGTTCTACATCTTGATTTGGCAGTGATTAAATGAATATATATTTTCTAAAGGAATTATATCTTAAGATGTGTGAGTTTTATTGCATTTTAATTACACTTTTAAAAAGTAGAAAAATAATATTTAAGAACACATTGGGGTGAAGATAGGAATATCTACTCCAGAAACAAGAGAGGAAGTATTATTATAATTTAGTGCTTCAGTATATAAAATAAAATTATTTCAAATTTTTACATCTATCAAGCAGGGTAACATAAAATATAAATTCGTGGATCAAGACTATACACACATTACACTAAGTGGGTAGGAAATATGACGTACTAACACCATGTTTAAGATTTTAACAACCAGCAAATATAATAGGAAAAAAATTAAAAGCTACATCAATTCTAATCTACTGTATAAAAAGACATACCGAATTTCTTAAAAACAAAAAATGAGAGAAAATTTGAGTAAATACAACTGTCAAGACAGTAAACATACTCTGAAATTGTAAAACAAATGCAGGACCACTTTTTGTGGCTTATTGAAATGAGATAGCATTTAGTTTTCATTGAACTTTTCTTTCCTGCTTCGAGGTGTCACCCCTCGGACGTGAGTCTCCTTATGTTCACGTGGGCATGGACCCTGGGGGCCACTTGTCTATTAGCAGTGAGCAGAGTTGAGCAAGCTTGGAAGGGTCTGGACCTTCTGCTCTGAGTACAAATCTTCACTAGGGACCTTGAGCTGCATGGAGTTGGCATGATCCCTGGGAACCTAGGTACCACGCTTCACAGGAAACCAGCCAATGTCTTCACTGTCCATACACGTATCACTTGGCTGTCTGCTCAGGAAACCAGCCCGTCTTTCTAGTGATGATTCCATGTAAGTTCTGATATTTTGTTAGTGGTGTTTCTGCAGCTTTGCTTTTCTCTACCCGTTGGTGTATTGGCCTTTGTGTGCACTTGAGCTCACAGATGAATCCTGAAAATGGATACTTTTATGCTGCCCAGGGACAGCTGAAAACTACTATGTTTAAGGGAAAGGTAAAAAGAGAATCAAGAAATAAATGAGTCTTTAAACTTTGCCATATTACTTTGTCACCATATTGGATAGCATTTAGCTTTGAACAAAGGAATGCATAGTGTAATGGTACCTTGGTTTCTGAACTTAATTTGTTTTACAATCTTAGGGAAGATGTCACGTTTGTGTCTGTGTGGGGAAGATGACCATGGTCTGTTTGTCACCCAGTGAGGAGATTTTTAGTGGAAGCAAAATTTTGCTGAATGCTTTTGTTTATAAACTGAGTTATTTGAAAGTGTTCATGAACCAAGTATTGCTGTGCTGCATCTTGGTATTTTACATTGTTTTTCTTGTCTTCAGTCTACTTCTGTCTTTCAGAACAGAAGCTAATTTTATAGCAATTATGTGCTAAGTGTGGACAAACACCAGAAAAGGCTGGAAGCTTCCACATTAGTATAAGATATTCAAATAAAGAAAATTAGTTATGCACTATATAATATATATTTAAATTTTGTTAACTGTTCACTATTTGGCAGTCTATATGTTGTTGGTAATTACCTATGGAGGCTTAGTAAATCTGTGGGAGCAAACCATCCCTCTCCCTGTGCAGTTTTCATAATCAGGGAGAACACAGCCCACCGCTCAGGCCCAGCATTCCAGGCTGCATGTCCAGTTCAGACCACACTTCTGTGACTGCTGGGGCAAAACTTGTGTTGGCTCATAAATATCCTCCTGAAAGTGACACACATCACATCTGTTTGTATTTCACTGGCCCAAATGCAATTATATACTACGCCATACTTACAGGCAAGAAGATACGAACTTTGCTTTACAAAGAAGTAGAAAAGAACTGAAAGTTGAAGAACAGTATATATCTCTAACAGTCATCCACAGATAAAGATGTCATTTATCAAGTTGCTCAAACCAAAACAGTATGCCAGCGAATATGCCAGAGGAGATTAGATTATGCTGATCATGAAACTCTTTATTGACCAAACTTAATCTGTTTTCTGTCTTCAATCTATAGTCAAAATGTAAAATGACTATGCAAATGTGTGCATCCACTTTACAAAGCTTCCAGTTTTCACAGCCGAAGGCCCCATCTCATTAAAATAACAGAATTAATATGAAATCTTAATTAGATCAATAGAAAAATTAAGGAAAGTAATAATAATACATATCTAGCTGTTCTAAAAAATGAGAGCCTTTTTCTTGGCAGAACCGGGGATTGAACTCAGACCTTTGGGCTTGCCAAGGAAGCGCTTATTCTACTGAACCATCTCCCCAGTCCAATGAGAGCCTTTAACAAGCCAAAAAATTAGAAAGCCTGCTAAGAAAGAGCATAAGGAAAGCCATACTACTAAAATGAGTCCAGAGAGAAAGAATGTAACCTAGTTTACACAGAACTTTTCCTAAGGAAAGATAGTAGTGCAATTAGTTTGTGACAAATTTTGGGAGGCGAAATTGTCCCAGTTATAATGTAGCTTCCTAGAATTTAGAGTATTGAATACATTGTTGTATGTGTTTGTGTTTTCCAATTTCTAGCAGAATATTGTTATTGCTTCTGTGATCATTTAGGAAACATGTAACCCCCTCCTATTTTGCACTGAAGGGAGAATTATTCTTTCTGGGCTATTATTTGTTTTTGCTACTTGCTATAGCAAACAGTATTGACTACAAGTAAGATCAGGTATGAGTATTAGCCTTAAGAGACATCACCTGTTCAGTTTGTCCATTTGGATGTTTCTGAAGTCTCTGGTAGCTCATGCACTGAAGACCAGACTGGCCCCAAACAAGAGCACAGGAGCAAACCATACGTTGTGAAGGGTTCCTCAGAGAATGAAAGATGCAAAACAGGCTGAAGCTCCCACTGCATCCTGGAGTGCAGAGTCTAGATGCAGCCAATGGAAGGCAGGAAGAGCAGTGAGCAAGAGAATAAACATTGGCTTATACCGGTGAGGCAAGAGGTCTGTCATAGTATATTGCTACAGAAAAACATAGCTGATGTATACCTCAAAACCAAAGACTGGGGATGTGGCTCAGTGGTAGAGCAATTGCCTAGCTTGCTTGAAGCCCTGAGTTTGCTTCCCAGAAACGCTAAATAATGTGAAGAAAGTGGGCCGGCAAGATAGCTCAGCAGATTAAAGCTCCTGCTTCTGCAGATGCAGTGGCTGTGGTTCTATCCCCGCTGTGCTGTGCCGGCCCCAACCACGGGGTGTGCTGAGAGGGCGATTGAGACTGGGTATGGTGGCGCTTGCCTATAATCCCAGCTCTTGGAAGTCTCAACACAGGAGGATCACTGAGTCTGATCTGTGTAGTGAGACCCTATAGACCCTGTACTAAAAAAACACGAAGGAGGAGGAGGAAGAGAAGAAGGAAGAGAAAAAAGAAAAACAAAACAAAACAAAACAAAAAATTAGGGCCAGCCTGATAGCTCAGAGGACTAAAGTGCCAAACAAAAAACCCCAAGTGGTTAGAGGAAATGTGCTTGGAAATGTTTCGTTAAGTAAATGTAACTGGTTATAAATCATTAATTTCAATACAATTCCATATTTAGTGATCATCTATCTATCTATGTGTCAGAGACTATAGAAGACAGAGCTTAAAAATTAAGCATAAGCATTATTGAACAGATCATATATTAAAATTGATTTCATGGAAAATTGAATTATCCTAATTGTTACATAGAAAACATGCCCATTCATGTACAATGAGTTTCTGAATTGTACTAGTTTTATAGAAAAACTTCAGAAACTTACACATGACTATTAATTAATAGTTTAAATAATCAATTTTATTCTTTAAACTATCTAGATTTTCAGCATTTGAATAAGTTGACATTTTGAGAACAATTGGTCTTAAAATATTACTGAAAATGAACCATTTGAGAACATGTAGCTGCCTTCAGCTCTACAAAGAACAAATGTCCAAATCATAATACACAGTGAGTTAGAACTGGAGGGGGGAGGAGCTAAATTAAAAGATGATGGTGTGTTTCCACTGAAAAGTTGGTATTTAAGCCTACTGCTATGTCTATGTTGCCTTTCTTTGACAGTTTTATTGGAGTATAATTGACACATAATAAGCCACAAATAATTAAAAGTGTGCAACACGATACATTTTAGACACATGAATATATTCATGAAGCCACCATCACAATCAAGACAGTGCACACTATCTGTGATCTCCAATGTTGTCTCCAATCCATTTATAATCAATCCCTCCAGCACTCCCTGTTCACTTCTGGTTAAATTAAATTTTGGGGCTCCATTTTGGTCCTGCCATTTAGCACCTTTCTAATAAAACTGATAGGACAAGGCTTCATTCTAGGGAACACCCTGATATTTTAATTGAAATTATTATCAAAAATACCTATCAAAGTGTGTTTCAGGCATGCAACCCTATGAAGTACTTATTATTACAAATTTTATATTAAAACTGAAACAAGGGATTGGAGGGTTTATGACCCTTGTTTGAGCTAACAAAATAGAATCTTAAATTTAGGACCTCATAAAGTTTGTAGATGCTTATTAAGTGCCTGCTCAGTGAATGACAGAAACATTCAGGAAAACAGAGCAAACCTTCCATCTGCAGTTATAAACTTCCTGTGTGAAGCTAGGAACCATGGCTTTCAAATGAATTTTGCTGTTAAAGAATTTTTTTTAATATCCAGCATGTCTTTTCCATTATTTTAAGATAGTTGATACTTAATGTTAGTTGGGACTATCGCATTCCATGTGTAAAGAAAATTAACAGCAATTTTCATTGGGATAGTTTTGTCTCTGAGTCACTCCTAAGAAATAAATCTCCTAAACATTTAGGTGGAAAAGGAATTACTCTACCTAGAAACATTCTCTGGGTCCCCATTTACCAACTTCCAGGACACCAGTAATTTTGCAGTACCTGGTGTTTCCAGGGCTGGGAGTCTCAACAGATCCTGAGTTTCTCGCCTCTGTATCTCCATGCAGGGAGATAGTTTGAATTTCCTCAGCTCTGTCAAAGTAGGAAGCCTTCTTTCAAGCTTGCCAATACCATATCTTTTGCAATTTTCTCTCGCTATGGTCTTTAGGGGTGAATGTCTTTGAAGTTCCTCCACTGTCATTGTTTGAAGTTTGGAATACAGGCAAGATGAATATGTTGTGTTAAATAGGATTACAGAATCTAGGGAACATCCAGATTAGTGATTGCCAAACAAAAATCAATTGAAGATGTAAGCGGCCAAGTTTACATTTTTACCATATACAATTATCTTCTTCCATGCACAAAGTAACTGAATTAAATGAAATAACAATTTGGAGGAGTTCTAGAAAAAATTCTTTGAGGAAATATTAAGTAGGAATTTTATGAGTAAATAAATTTCACTGCCAACTCTTTGGGATAAAATAGACTTCAGAGGCTTGATTGCTTCAAATGTATTAGAGCTCATTCAGAGTTGGTGGTAGAAGCAGTCTTTCCCAAAGTAGTTTCACCATGGAATCCTCTCTACACACATGAAATTATTAATACCTCTAAGGGACAGTATTCTTTGCTTAAGAGTCTCAGAAATTCAAACCAAGATGTTTACTTTCAATGTTTGAGTTCTTTGACTCTAAAGTTACAAGGACATTTTATGAATTAATTTAATTAAAAACTTTGTTAGTTTTGATGATTTATAAATGAAGTGAAGAAGAAGTTAACCTTTGGTTTAAGGAAAACAGCACACACATATCCTGGCAGCTAAAACCAAAAGATCATAGATATGTCTTCATGCAAATGATAATTTTAAGTCTCACCATAGAATTAGAGTAAATAAAGAAGCATAGTTCCTCTGTCATCCTCTGTAGCTATGTTCTTTAATTGAAATAATTCAAAGAAGAAACCAGAGGTCATGCCACAGAAGCATGCTAATATTTTGTTCTCCTGTTAATGTTGGTGTGGCTTCTTTGTTCAGATCTCTCTAATTCTTGTTTATGACTGTGGGTTGAGAATGCCCCAGCACTGAAGGGCTTTTTTAAATTTCCTGCTGTATTCCATCTGCTTATTAAAAATTAAATGGTGAAGGAGCGGTTTCTTTCTTTTTCCTGGTATTTATCAGGAGAAGAATAAGTTAAATTTTAAAATGTAGTATGCCTCTCCAAGTATTAGACATCATAATAGAATTTTTATGTGCTTCATTTCATAATTAAATCTTCATCAGGATGTGCATTACTATGTTGCTTCATCTCAAATATTTGGAAGGTGAGAGCTATCTATATATATATGCATCCACCTCCAAGTTAGGAAAGAAGAAATTTAACAGGAAGGTAGAGAAGCTTACTCTCCACACACTAGGCCATTGGTAGGATCAGAACTCGAATGTGAGCTCACCAGGCTCTGAGAGTTGAGCACTTCTATCTCTAGGCAACTAACATAGTATCATGTGAATCTGTGTGCATTTAACAGAAATTGACTTCTCCTATATATGGTGTTTTAAATTGCTAGTCCATATGCATTGTGAATATATTTTTACTTAAATATACCTTTACAGTAACATTTTAATAGATTCGGCTTGTACTGAATGAAAGAACAATAGCTTACTGAACTTCTATCATTAGGGCCATTAAACCTTCTCTGTAAAGGTATAGAAAGTAAATATTTTCAACATGTGGCCTATATGGCAACTACTTTTTCTTGGCAGCTACTTAACTTTGTCAGAGTAGTAGGAAAGCAGTCAAAGTTCCAGATTTACAATTCAGATTTATTTAATAAAACATTCCTTTCTAGAAACCCTAAGTTAAGTTAGTAGATGTTTGAACTTTAAGATTGTGTTGCATTATGTCACCAGTTACAAGGAGGAAACACTGAAAAAATCATATCACATGCAATGATTCCACCACCTTTGACCAATTTAATAATATAAAGCACAATAGGCTCCTAGCTTTTTCCTTTTTAAGTTTTTAACAACTGATGGGATATACTTCTTGAGTGAGCTATATCCATTCCCTCCTACTGAAATCAATCAAAAAACAAGAATTACTAAGTATGTAATACTTTTTGTTTCCCTAACAGGTAAGTGGCATTAACAGAACAATAACCAAGGGAAAATATTAGCATTCTAAGATAAAATTCACCTTTTTATAGACATAGTATAGCATTTAATCTATTCTGGTACATATTATAAATAGTTTATATTGGATGTTGAAGGGATGTTGATCAAACTTAAATATTTAAACGTCTAAAATGCTTTTTTGATTTGAGGCTGAAGGAAAGGTACTTTTCTCATTTTATGGTTTGCATTGGGTTAAATACAATTTTTTCAAATTTTATTTCACATTCTACCTTAGTTACTGCTCTTTCATTGCTGTGGCAAAATACCAAGTCCCCCAAATTAAGGAAAGAAAGATTCATTCTGAAACCACATGGTCAGGTATAGTCACAGCAGCAGCCTCACTCCTGATACCAAATTCTGTCTTGGTTACTTTTCTGTCATTGCTAAGACAAAACATCCAACAAACAAAATTAAAGAGGGAAAGTTTATTCAGCTCTCAGTTTGTGGAGGCTTCAGTTCATAATCAGTTGACTCCAAGGCGGGGTGGCATGTTCCCAGGGGAAGCAGTTCAAGGCATCAGAAGATGGCAAAAGCAACAAGAGCAAGGTGGGGAGTGGGGGGTAGCAAGCTTGTTTTCCTCATTTATATCACAAGCAGCCTGTCCACCCCAGGGAGGGTGTAGCGCTCACACCATCTCCATGTCTTCCTCTTACAGAGGCTCAGTATGACCCCCCTGATAAGTAGCTTAGATAAGCTGCTAAACTTCTCAAGTTGACACAATATATCAACCACAACACTATATCCATCTTCTCTCTCCTACCTGCACTTCAAAAGTCTTTTTAGGCTGTTTTTACCAAATACAAATTTTATATTATAGATATACTATATATTTATTAATATGCCATCATATTAATGCATATTTATGCATTATAAAGTAAGATTATTTCACCCATGAAGAACAAATTTTGCCTCCCTGGCATAACACTGTTCACATTAAAAATGCGTGGTTTATGCAACTTCAAAGTTTTTCAAACATTCATCTAAAAAAAAAAGAAAAGAAAAGAGAAAGAAAACAAGGTTTGTCTAATGCTCCCATAAAGTAGAACTTCAGAAATGTGATCATTTTGTAGAACATAAGACAAAACTTCTTGTGGACAATTTTCTTATGGTTCAAACTGGAGCAGATATAAAGTGCTCTTTGATGTAGACACATGTTTTTGCCAGACCTCTCAGCTTTCTTGACATAATTTCCATTGGCTAACAAGGGTCTGGATTCACACTTACCCAGAAACTTCTTGCTTTGCATATACTTTTAGGGAGAACAAACCCTCAAATACTTTGGCTTCAGGAGTTGCCCCTCAGGGTAACATGACAATCCAGCTCACCAGTGCTTAATCTGAAATAAATGCTTTGATTAAATCATCCCTTAAAGCAACATCACTTTTTGAGCATCTCGCTTCCCTATACAACTACTTACCTACTTTTATTGAACTATGAATTGCTACTAATTCCATCCTTCTACAATAACAGTCATTTTAAGAAACAACTTGAAATAACTTACAGTATTTACTATAAAGACATTCCTAAGCTCATTACAAAGAACAAATCTTCCTTTCAAGGAGGAGAGAAATTCCTCTTGGACCCTAATCCTGTGACTAGGTTTCTCAGAGTAACAATTTTTGCTTCTTTTTACTATGGACATAGAAAAACACGTGTTTTATGGTCTGCCTGTAGTAAATGTGACTAATGTTCCAGGCATTTTCTTCTTATCAGCCCAATTTCTGACTTCATAGTGCTCTTCAAATACTTTATCACTTCAATCTGATTTCAATAAAATTGTATATTATTGATTTATATCTTATATAATATTATTAAAAGCATATGAAAATGTGGCAAATCATAAAAGACTAGATGAATTTTATAAAAGAAATTCACCCACTTAACCATTGTACAAATTAAAAATAGTACACCAGCAGAAACCCCCAGTATCTTTTTTTAGTCTCCACAGCATAACCATTACCTTGACTTCTAATGGGAAAGATTAGTTTCCCTGATTTTAAAGCTTACATATACAAAATCCTACAGAATATGTAATGCTCTGCATTCATTTTGTCACTCAGTATTATCCTGATGAGATTCACTAATGTTGTCCACAGGAAGTTTACTCTTGTTGCTGTATAATATCCCATTTTATGAATACACTTTAAGTTTTAATTTTTGTTAATGGAAATATAGGTTGTTTTATTTACAATTATTACAGGTAGCTCTCATAAAATACTTCTTTTTAAACATATTGCAAATTTCTACCAACCATATATTTAAGATGGGCTATATCTTTGCTTGACTTTATTTTTTTTTTTTATAATTTTATTGAGAAACAAATAGTAATGAGACAGTCTCAAAACCAGTTAGTAGGACAGTTTCTATAATTAATGCATTGCATATTATTGTCTTAGTGGTTATTTATTGTACATGATGCAGACATGATAGCCTGTCCACAGACACTATTAGAACAAATCTCTCTATTCATTGAATTAAGAGATGCAGCTGTGTATCTCTATTTTGAATATACAGATACAAAATTGTCGTACATTTATATCCCCGCTTTTTGTTTAGTTTTGTCCAAGAAGGGTATTCCATTGTCATTTAAATATTATAGGTGTGTGAATTCATTTGTTTGACTTTAGTTTTCTAAAGTTATCCGAGCAATGTATACACCTATTAGTAGTAAATGAAAATTTCAATTGCCCTATGTCATTGCCAATCCTTGATATTATTAATTTTTTTCTTCTAACCATCCTGTTATAAGATGTATAGTTATTTCTCATTTTTGTTTAATTTTTATCTTTACTGAGTAGTAAGGCTGAGCACCTTTTCAAGCTTACTGAATATTTAGATATACTCTTTTCTCTAAATTTCCTGTTTGACTTTACTGCCAATTTGCAGCTGTATTATTAATTTTAATTTCAGCTTTCTTACTATATTTTACTATTATAGAAAAATTCACATTTATTTGAAACAAATTGAAAAAAATAGCTCGACATAAGTAAAAATACAAAATAGATACCAAACCCAAAATTAACTAAAGACTTTTGGTCATAGGACTTCAATATTTAGTATCAGTAAACAGTAGTTAAGATTTGTAGGGCTGAATTTCAAAGTTATTAATAGAACTATTTTTTATGCTGAAGAATGTGGTAATCTGTACTATTTAATATTTATATAATTTTTCAGTGATTGGGCTTTAGGAATTATGAAGAGCTTCATGAAACTTATTAAGCTCAGAATTGTTGAAAATGGACAATATCATAGAAGAGAGATAATTTTTAACAATACTGTTATGCCCATTATGCCATAGAAATTTTGGTAAAAATTTATATTACTTTAAAACTAGCTGTGTGCTAATGGATAAACCAGCAGAAGTTACCTTTCTTGGGTTAACTTGATAATCTGTTTAAAATATAGTCTGTATAACCCAGGACAGACTAATTACAAATTATAATAGTTTTTTTCTAAATAATGGCCTAGGCAAATAGATCACTTTAGAAACAGGAAATGTTTCATTTTGTAAAAAAGAAATTGCTAAACACAATAGGTAAATCAATGTAGCTAAGTTACAGAACAGAAAATATGATATTTTGCAGGGAATATAAAAGTCACCACAATAGTAATGACAATTACATGAACAGAACATTAAAAAAGAAGAAATTTAATAAGAAGTGTTAGCACATAACTATTTGTAAAAAAGAAAATCTTTCCTACTAAAATCATGATAATGATAGGAAAGATTCTCTTGAACTGAATTTAGATTCTTAAAATTACAGGTAGATCCTAACTCAGTGAAGAAAATTACATTATACTAGGATAACCAAAAAAGACAAATAGGGAAAGTATTTGTTTTGAGGATATATAAAGTGATGAGATCATTATTTTAGCAAATAAGATCCAGAGACAAAAATTTGATTTTCAAGGCTAAAATATAAAATGTTTGGCTTCTGTGACATTATTAATTTAATATCATATTTAATATAAAGATATTAATATACTAGCTAAATAAAGCTCTCTTTATATGTCAAAATATTTTTGTTTTAATGTTTTTATTTATTAAGGTTGAATAGTGAGTCCCACATCTCTTTCAACTGGCCCATTATATGTTGTTTAATGGTTTATGTGAGAGCTCAAATTAATCAATGTAAATATCCAATTTTTATATGCTGAGATGAATGTCACAATCCCTTCTGTAGTTACTGGAAGGAGCAGAATTGGTTGCTCCTTGTCATGACCAGAACATATTAATTGTGCCTGCAAAAGCATTGGAAGGTGATTAAGGGACTAGAAATGCTTGTTTGCTTGCTTGCATCCTTTCTTTCTTTTTTCTTTCTTTCTTTTTTTTTTCTTTTTGTATTTTAGGGAAGGGTCTACAGGGTGTTCATGGTCTCACTACTAGATTGGACTCATAGTGATCCACCTGTTTACAGTCTCCCAAGAGCTGAGATTACAGGCGCTCGCCACCTCGCCCAATCTCAATTGCCTCCTCAGCACACCCCAGGGGTGGGACCGGCATAGCAGGCCGGGGTATTGAACCCCGCCCCCTGTACCTACTTGCAGGTGCTTTAATCCACTGAGCTCTTTGGCCAGCCCAGAAATATTTCCTTGTCTCCAAGAACCAAATGACAATAAATAAAAATAGGAAGTCTCATGACTTAAGGAATCATTGGATTGAGTGAAATATTAAATCATTTGTAATTATTTTAAGAGCCTTGGCTTGTAGTATTTTAAAATCAGTAAGTATATCTGTGCCACAGTGACTTAAGGATTAACCTACATGGAATTATATATTATTTTTAAAAAATTTATTGGATGAAAGTGGAACATACCTGTAGTCGCAACTACTTGGGGAAGCTGGAGCAGGAGAATCAGTTGAGCTTAGGAGTTCAAAACCAGCCTGGTTGACACAATGAGACTTTGATTAAACAAATAATAATTGTTGGATAGTTATTAGTAACAGAATGGATTATTTTCACAAATATTTCATATTTATTTTATTTCTAACTTCAAAACAGAATTTTTCAGGACCATTTTTCCTTAGTAGTGGTAGTTTCAAGGAAGAAGAAATGCTAAGAAGGTTAAGACCATGTTCAGTTGGTTGGGGAACTTGCATGCCTAATGGTGATGACCAGTATTAAAAGATGTTAGTAACAAATTATGGTGTGCAAGTTTGTGCTGTATGTTTTCTGATTTGTTGCAAATTCCATTTTGCAGTAATGAGTTGAAGTGAGATGAGAGTACCCAGCAACAGACAAGGCATTTCCGCAATATATTTATCTTATGTTAAAGGGTAGGAGAGGAAATTGCCAATATGCTTGCTCTTAACTGTGACGTGAGGCCATAATAACCAATGAAGGTGTTGAAGTTCCTCTTCTTAATTTTCACTGAGAAAAGTATGCACATTTATACCAGTAGGTCTTAAGGAATTTTCTTTTGTTTGCTGCAGATGTTTTTGTTGCAGATCACTATTACATATTATATTTTGAATGATTTTCACAACTCTTTGTTTTTGAATTTTAGTATGTTATGAGTAGAACTCAATATTTCAATTATTCTATGTTGATATGTAATCAATTTGTAGTTATGTTTAATGTATTAAATACAAGGAAAGTCATATTAATGAAAATAAGCATTTAGGAGAAAATATAATCTATGTTTTACTGTGACTGTATACATACATACAAATATAATTATATATCAAAATATATAATGCTATATGGCAATATAACTATAGAATTCTATCCATTCCATGCTTTATATTTAATAAATCTGACTTTTCATAACTAACACAAACCCCATGAAACTGACATAAAATTTATAAAACTCATGAAACTGTTTTTACTTTTCCCATAGCATATTTTTTTAACATAGAAAAAAAAAGCTATTCCACTAGATTACAATAATCTCTACTTCAGGTCAAAGTAATCTTCATCTCATATTCTCAGAAAGTGAGAGAAATGAGAAGTAAGAAGGTTATAGCCTCGTGGCTGAATAGATACTGTTGGCACAACTGTAAAAACATGTTCAGTTAACAACATCTTCTAGAATAGCTCTTTATGTGCTTTGGATAATACAGCAGTTTCTTAATAAGAAGTCTCATAAGCATACATAGTTCCTGAAGTTATGTCCTTGAAAGTAGGAGAACAAGCATGACGGAGAGTCCGGTCTTCTGGCTTGTTAGTCATGCTGTGAGGTTTCCTCAACTGGGGAGGGGTTGATTTGTAGGTGTGATTAGCCAGCCTCCATAGCACTGGCAGGCAGCACAAGTGGAGGCCCGCCCAGCCTGCTCGCCTGGCCAAGCCTTCCCCACAGGCTTGGGAGCCCGGTTAGCTGGCTTAGCTGGGAGACCTCTGCGCTCACTGAGGGAAAGTCCAGAGCATTTTCAAGAGGTTGTAGAAGAATGAAAGACAGCATCATGGCAAAAATAAAAACAAGAGAAAGAAGATTAGAGAAGGGGGGAGAGAGATAGGGAGATAGAGAGAGAGAGAGAGAGAGAGAGAGAGAGAGAGAGAGAGAGAGAGAGTCAGTGATTTCCCACCAAGGACAAGAGAGAATTCAAAAATCTATTTGTTGTTCAAAGCTTAAAGGTCATTTTCTGTCAGGGCACCTTGATTCTTCCTTCGGGTTCTCTACTGGATCGTCCATGCCCAACAGTGTACCAGGCACAAGTTGTTTAATAAACAGTTGTTGAATGAGTAAATGACTGTACAAATGGCTCAAAACTGTCTTCATTCTGCACCTCAAATTTACTTTCTCTACTATTTATAAGTTATTGTATTAATATAATGCATATAGTTGAACATGAAAGTATGATGCTTTCTCTTTGACAGATGTTTTCCTGATGTATATTTTTAAGGCTACTTTAATATTAATCTTCTTTTTATTAAGATAATACATTCTATATGTTAAAATGAAATAAAATGATATTAAATTTCTTATAATGTAGGCACAGACTTTTCTCTTAAGTTCTGGTCTGAATTCACAAGGTAAATATTTTACTCATTTAAAGATTTCTTATTATCTTACATATTTCTAAATGATTTACTAATCCTACTTTTTAGTTAGTGATGTTATACATTATTTACTGTCTTGATGTTATCATAGTTGAGGATTTTATATGGAAAACTCCATACATAGTTTTATTGATATTTAAAGTTAATTCTTTCATGAATCCTCTCTTCATTCTGATTATATCTATGTGTGAATGAAGGGATATTATATTACATATCTCTTTTCATTTGTTTTTAATGTATTTAGTACAGGGTCTACAGGCTCTCACTATACTGATCTGACTCATAGTGATCCTCCTGTTTACAGCCTCCCAAGTGCTGGGATTACAAGCACATGCCACCATGCCCAGTCTCAGTCACCATCTCAGAGGGGCCAGCATGGCACTCCGGGGGTCCAACCAAGATCTTGGTCATTGCATCTGCCTAAGCAGGTGCTTTAATCCCCTGAGCTATCTGGCTGGCCCCTATATTACATATTTCTTTTCCCTCACAACTTTTCTTGAAGTTTACAACTTCTTTTATTTATTGAGGTTTATCTGATACACTTTATGTCAACATTAAATTAATCAATATTATCTTTAAATTGTCACAATCCGAATAGTCTAATTGCTGCAATAATCCCCAAATCTCGGTGGTTTCACACAGTTTATTTCTTGCTCTAGTCATATATGGTTCTGCAGGGGGCGCCTGGGATTTCCATGAGTACATCCAGGGCCATGCCTTCCTTTCACCAAGCAACCTTCATTTATTCTTTGCTGAGCTCTTCCCTCACTCTTTGCATCTCCATACTAACAAGGAAAGAGTGAAAGCGTGGAAGATCTCAGGAGCTACCTTCTGGGCTTGGCCTGGAGCTGGTGTCCATCCATTCTGCCCACAGCCCATTGGCTAGAACTGCACTGCATACCTCCTCTGGCCTGGAAGGGGCTCACATGTGAAATCAGGTGAGTGTTCAGGAAAAAAAGCGCGGAATCTGCTGGGCCCTGTCAGCACCTCTGCCCCTATCTGCCTCCATCCCTCCATCCCCCACTGCTGGAGATTTACTGACTGAACTAGAACCTACATCAGAAAGAGTAGAAAGAAAGAAGAAAACTGTTTTGAGTCTATTTTCTTAGGAAAACAGCTTCATAAGGCTGACAGTTTGTATGGGATACAATACTAGCTTGCAGATAATTTCATGCTTCTTTTTTATGTGATTTGCTTTATGTTTCTGGGAGACAGATATTTAATTTTTTTCCTTTTATTTCTGAATTCCTATTATATCAGAATGATGTCTGTTTAATTAATTTAACATGTATTCTGCTGGACTTTTGGTCAAACTTTTGATTCCAAAAGTTTATGGGCTTTGCTTCTGGAACTTGAAAATGTTATTTTGTTTAGTTATGTTTTTTTCATCCCATTTTGCACAGAAAGGAAAATTTTTCCTAACATTTTGGTGCTACAGCTAGTCAGAAGATTTTTTCCTCCAAATGTGTACACAGGTTTTTCTTCTACTGCCCTGGTAACATTTCAAAATTAGTTCAAAACTATCAAAATTTTATGAGTTTAAGTGTCTTCAATTTTAAGCTATTTTTGCTTCCATCATAAATTTAAGTTTCATTCACTTTCTCTAAAGCAGAGTAAAAAGGCTCATGTTGTTTAGACAAAAGAAAAAAAAACCCTCTAGTTTCCTTTGTTTTGCAGGCTGGGTTGAGTAGATGGGGGAACTTAGGGTTGATTTGGCAAGTCAGTGGGGAGAGGACTTTGGGCCACTGTACTCTACATACAGAAGTCTAACTGAACACTGAAGCCCTATGTTACCACCTGACCCTCTGCTCCAGACATGCTGGCATTTCTGCCTCGCCTCCTACTATTGGATTTTATAGGGAGAATCAACTGGCTTCTTGTCTACAACCCTTTCCATAGACAAGTGGTGTGCAAACTCTGCCCCTCCAAGTCAATACAAAACCTCCAACTGATTTAACTGCTTTGGAAAATTCACTAAAATATATAAATATCTTTTATCTGTTGATGTCCCTTCTCCCTCTTGTTTTTCTTTATCATTTAAGAACACTTGTAAGAAAAACCATTATTTTTGTGTTGAAGAGTTTAAGGAAAAGGTAATGAAACATGTAATCAATTTGTCACACACATTTAAATAGAAGTCTCTCCCAAGTACATTCATATGTCTACTTCAGAGCTGTTTTAATTTCATTTGAGAAATTACATATATTTAATTTGTGTAACATAAATTTCATATGCAAGGAAACTTTATTATTATTATCTTTGTGACACATGACATTCTCTCCTCTTCTCACTGGATTTCCAGGGTCTTTGATTCTGCTCTGCTTGTAGTCATAGTGGCATTAGTGAAATGGCAAAACACACGTCTCTCAGGGAGGGGATATGTCACCACTCTCCACCAGTGTCACTATGTGACTGCAGTGGCTCTGAGTTTCAGAACCGAAGGCCAGGACTATATGTGGCAAAACCACCCAGCAGATCCATCCCTGCAGGGGTTGGCTTTACCAGGCACTTACCTGGGGAAGGGAACAAAGAGAGCAGGTGATAAAAATGAATACCTGGTTTGCTCATGGAGGACATTTTTCTAGAAGTACCAGGCAAGCAGTGGACTATAGAGACCACCATAAACTGCATGTGGACCCAAGAGCCTGAGTCCTGCTTTTACTGAGCTTCTTGATTCTGGACAAATTATTGTAACTTTCTCAATCTCAATTTCTACTTTCTTAAAGTAGGGACAGCAGAGCTATGCTGTGACAGCCAGAAGAGATGATCTGGTTGGGGGCAAGGGCTTTGCTAGCTCCACTGCACACATGCAGGCCACCACAGCTGTCTGGATGGATGGAATTAGACAGTAGGTTACCTCGATAAAGCATAGGAACAATCATCATACAGGACAGTTCACAGAGGGACAGAATCACTGTTATATGTGTATTTCTTCCTTTATCTCTGGGCCCCACGGACACATGTTATGTACACAGGTAGGGTTCTTGACAGATGAAAAGCAGATTAATTACAAAATCAGTAAACCCAACTCTATATAATTTCTTCTAAACCAAATTCTGTTAAATTGGACCAACTTTGGGAGAATGGAGTAAATTAAATGCTACTAAAGTTGTACATCGAGACAAGGCATCTACAGCCCTCACTGTGTCCGACACTGTTCTAGGCCTTTTTCTGATAGGAACTTACAATAGCACTGGAAGGGCGTTAACATCCCCTTTTGCAAGGTCAGACACTGAGCGTAGAACAGGCAGACCTCTGTGCAGATGAACATGTTCTCTCCACCACTTGGCTACTGTTTATTTGTTAGAGGTTTTGGTTTTAGCCTGTTGTTTTCTTTTTCTAGGAGAAGTTCTTGGGGAGATCTTCCTCACATAATAACAGCAGTGTTTCCCACACCCAAGTCTCTAAAGTAACTGGTCAGCTCTGAATTTAGCAATTAAAATATAAGCAAACACCTCATTGTTTATTAACATGAACACAAACGACAGGATTTGGTATTTTTCTTTTTCTGTTTTAAATTTTCTTCACCAACTAATGAATAAGTTGTAAGTATGTATTTGTCCCTATGTGCTCCCCTGCGTCGTGACTGTAAATTAGGGGTGCCAGAGTATGTCTGAACCGCAGTCCCCAAAGAGCCAGCCAGGATCTTTACTCTGTGCATGACTCTTACGTGTTTAGAACATAGCCAGTCACATAGTAGGTACTTAATAAACACTTGTTCAGTGACAGCCTATGAGCTTGTTATTTTAAGAATCATTTATTGGTCTCTGACCTGCTGTTAGAAGTGGGACTAGGACTGTGCAGACTGGCCAATGTTTTCACGAGAATACATTCTAATTTGAACGCAGCTCCTTGTCAACCTGCCTTTTACTTCCTCGAGGTCTTGCTCTGCCCTCCACCCCTGCTGCTGGCTGCCCAGCAGTCACACAGTCATCCTTCCCCAGGCTCGGAGAACCACGACCAGGACGCAGCGCCCCGGGGTGCCTAAGAGAGAGGTCAGAGAAAACACAGAAAAATGATGGATACAGATGAGCTCGCCGCTAGGGCTCCGCGCCCCGAGACGTGGTGCGTTTAACCCGGAGCCAGGCGTGTTTCTTATTGCGGCTGTTGAGTCACTGTCGAGATTGGCCCGAGGTGAGCCCTGCACATCCGCGTTGGGACTCCAGACACGCCTTCTTCTCACACAAACCCGCGGAGCCCAGGCGCCCGGGCGGGCGGGCGGACTCCGGGGGTGGTGCTGCTGCCGGCCCTGCCTCTCGCAGTCCTGACCGCGCTGGACGCATCCCGAGCCACAGGTTGGAAAAAGAAGGCGCTGTCCCCATGAGTGTCACCCTGTGAAGCAGGTCGTGCGTGGCTCGGGTGGTGGAGCCCGGGGTCCCAAGGCTTCGGAAGGGCAGGAAACGTCTCTGAAATCCGACACCAGCCCTCTCGGCGCTGAACTTCGCAGGCTGGTGAGTCGGGGCGGCTGGCGCGGCCGCGATCGTCCCCACCCACTC
>NDGM011082389.1:0-10949 GCA_002564305.1 Octomys mimax | reverse complement strand
TACATATGGCCATCTTGACAGTGTTTGTTCTTTTATGTATTTAATTACTATGTGGAAGTCATAAAGACAAATAAATTTTACTGTGCCACCCAGCACATTTCATCTCTGTATCTTTTTTAAAATTCATGACGTGGACGTTCTTTTTCTAGACAAGGAAGGTGTTAGGCAGGGCAAGCTAGATTATGCGGTGGCAGTAACAGTAAACCTCAATAGCTTTATGAACACAGGTCACTCCTCACTTAAGTTCTAGCCCCATCCCATATTAGCAGGGTACCTTGCTCCTGTCATCTGCATCCCAGGACATGCTGATGTAATGTTTTGTGGTCTCCACCATCAAGGGACAGGGGTCCTGGTGATTCACATTCACTGTAACCAACAATGACCACATGTCAAGTTTGCTACAACTCCATATCCAGAACTAGCCACGTGGCCACTCCTCATTTCCAGAGAGCAGGGCAGTGCAGCCTCACCAGTGGCTGGGGCCACTGACATCTGCCCCAGAAGGTGTGTCTTCCCTGGCAAGTTTTCTTCCTGATTCAAATGGCATTTGTCCCCAGAACAGTGCCTTGATGTAGCATTTATCTCTGCTTCATTGAGTCCTTACAAATAACATATTGTATAATTCCATATAAATGACTACCTTATTATTAAAGGACTTATTTTACACATGCCAGAACTTTATGTAATACATTAATAAGGTGGTTTTAGTGCTTGAGCTACTCTTTATTGGAGTCCATTTGGAACAGTCAAATGGATTGCTAATTTTACCCATTTTCCTTTATTGTACTTCCCCATTCCAATACCTTGCTGGTATAATAGAATAAAATAACTGATTTTTGTACCATTTAAGCAAAACTACCAATGTGAAATGAACAGAAACTTGTGGAGATTATTTTCTTCAGTTTTCAAATTGGTAATATTCATGTAGACTAGGTTAGTGAGGTTTGTTAACCACTTTTACTAGTTCAGTCTGAACAAGTCTTCCTTGTAATAAATCATGTTCCAGTAATATGATTTTATGCAAATAGACTATATTCTTTTGTTCCATTTATGTTTATTTAAATATATATGTGTATATACACATATTGAAGAGAATCAGTAGAAGTAGATATTTTATTTTAGAGCCACAGGAAAACTCCACATCATTTTAGGATGACCTACCTTAAGACTCTCCTATCTTCCTACTTCCATAAAAATAAAAAAATTTAAAAAAAACTCAAATTGAACCACATAATACAAAAGAAACTCTACATAAGCCTTGATTAATCATGACTCTTTGGAGATTGTTCTAGTTACTTTAATGAGCTTAAAAAGAAAATTCTTGTTTTGACTTTGAGAACTTTCCAAAAATAGGTAAAAGTGCTTTCTCCACACCCCATCCTTTTATAAATACAGTATTGTGAATGTAAGTGAAGCTAATGAGCCAAAGTTTCATCTCACCAAAAGCTGGCTTTGTTATGTATATTTTCCTGTAGATGAGAAAGTTTTTCCTTTGATTTAATGAACTTAGATGACTCATATCGACAGACTTACATTTACATAGCCAGTTTTAGCATAGTTTTAATGCTCAAAATAGAAGTTATTTTGGCCAATATAAATTGGAGAAGAAAATGTATTTGTTCAAACAAGATTTTAAAATAATGACACTATTTGGGGCATTTGTGTTACTGTGCTAAATAACTTATGGACACTACATGTTTTTATATTTTTTTCTTCTGTTTATTTACTGAATCATAATGATATAGGGAGAAAATGATCTCAGTGGATGACCTCCAAATGATATAGGGGAAAAAATGAAACTCCCAACCTGAAAAATACCTGGGACGAGTTCGTGTTCTCTAAACCAAAGAATGAATTTTAGGAACAAATGGAGGTTATGAGCAGTATTTATTGAGGGGAAGAAAGCTCCTGTTTGAGAGAAGGACAAGAGCGGGGCCCTGAGCGGGTGGTCCCTAAGAAACTGTCTCTTCCAGGGACTTTTATAGTGTAAAACCATGTGGGTCTAAGGTGGAAAACATGGAAACTAGCCCAGGTGAGCATGAGGTAGGACAAAACTATGGTCAACCAATGCAATCACAAGCACCATTGTTCAGGTAAAATTGATAAAGTCCAGGAACAAATGGGGAAGCAAATCACGTAGCAAGTGGGCATGAATATAGAACCAGAGTTTATCCAGTAGCGAGCTGGTAGTAGTGGTACTAGTCGGATTAGTGACTCTTCCTGGCTTCCTCAAGGTGATGATCAATCCCGGATGCTTATCTTTAGGGAGGTCAGCATTTGTTTGATCTTTGGTCTTTAGGTCTGGCCCACAGCAGGAGCATCCATCTCTCTCTCAGTTATAAGGTATCTTGGCTTGTGAGTTATCTCCTTGAGGGCCTGGCCCTATCTGACTGCCTGTAATATTTCTGTCTAATTCAGCTGCCTGCAAAAATACTCCCCAAAGTTTAAAATCATGCTCTACTCATAGATAGTTATGTAGCTTCTCTAATGGATATTATATAATCCATTAATAAGATGTTTTTAACTTAGTCACAGGAAATCTTTTCAAATTACATGTTAACATTCAATAGGAATCTATTTTTGTTGCCTCTTATATATATTAAAAGATTAATGATTAAATTCTGAAAGTACTGATTCTCTAAATAGAACATTAAAAAAAATTGGAGTTATACTGCTTTACTAACCTGTTATTAGACAGACATTTAATTAGCTGTTTCATCAAAAATGCTATTTTGGAGCCCCAGGTATTCTTTTTTTTGGCACAGAATGCTAGGAATGTGGGGTTCAATGAGCCATTTTTCTTTGCTATTTGAGGAATGTAATGGATCCCTGAAGCTTTACATACGGGGTAGTCGGACATGACCGAAGAACAACTTGCCATCTAGAGCCACGGTCAGTTTCTCCATGCTCCATGTCTACACAGAACACCTTCAACCTCAGCCAACCACTTCCTACTTTCTGGGTCCCAAAAAGACTCCCAAGAGGAAAAAAGTACACAATCAAGTCAATTCTTCCACCAATCTTAAGAGGAAAAAAAAAAAAAATCCCAAATCCCTACTCTTCTTACAATGCATCCTGTCATTAGTAAGATTCCTGCCACTGCTGTCTTCACTTGATTAAACTGCCGAAATAGAAATTCTAATTTTTACCCTCACTTTTCTGCTCACAGAACGTCGCCTACTGAGTTGAAAATGAACTCTGGCTCCTGGTACTCCAGACCTGCAGCATGCCTCAGCTGACGTTTATGACCTCATCTCCCAATACTATTTTATTTCCAACCTTCCACCCACCAAACTGAACAGCCTCCAATTCTATTATTATTAGCTTATTTATCTTGTTTCTGGGTCATAACAGTTCTGAAAGCAGAGAGCATTTATCCATGGTTCCCTACAGTGCTTGCCAGTATATTAGATATAATTTAATATTAAAGTTTCATTGAATACAGTGAACTTAAACAATAAAATTGTCATCATTAATCAAACAGGCTCTCTCTTGTTAGCATCCTGTCACTGTAATGACATCCATAAATCAACTCTTTTGGGGAAATTTTCTAAGCCATGTACTTTTGATACATTATCATAAGACCTAAGATGTATACTCGTGCCGGGGAGGGGAGATGGCTCAGTAGAATAAGTGCTTCCCTGGCAAGCGCAAGGGCCCAGAGTTCAATACCTGGTTCCACCAAAAAAAAAAAAAATGCATACTCCGTTTAATGAAAAACATTAAAGGAAAGAATTAGATTAAATGAGGTCACACGGCTAGTTAATGCCAGTATGAGCTTTAAACTTCTGTCTCCAAAATCGTTGCTTTCCCTACTAGATCACATTGCCCAGTAAACACCGAAGTCTGGCTCTAGAATGCTGGACAGGGCGCTCAGCCTGTGTGCTGATCTCTCAGAAAGAGATAATTATAACTTCGAAGAGAATTGTTGTTAACTGATTTTACCTTTTCCACATTTCGGTGGAACCTATACTTTCTGAAATGACATCCTTTCTACAGAGAAAAAAATGTATTTACTCAAGCTTCCAAGACGAGTTATAAAAAAGATTTTTTTCTTTGTTATAATACATACAGAGATCTTGTGCCTTGAACACTGTGTTTTCTTGTAAACTGTATTTTATTCTCACCCTTACCACTCTTTTCTTTGATAATAAGCACTTAGAGAAACATTAATCATTACAATGCAAGGAGTCTGGCATCAGAAGTTAAATGAGGTGGATTTAAATCTCAGTTCTTCCTTTATGCCTCATTGTCCTGGACAAATACAACCATTTGGCCAATCTGTTCCAATTTCTTTGACTGTAATAAGGCCACAATAAAAACTCAAATATTCTAATATACATTAAATGATGAACAAAGTTCCTGGCATAAGACATGTGGGTATTAGCTTTAAAGATCAATTTACTAAGCTTAAGACTAATGAATTCTAGTTTTCTAATAGAATAGCTAGTATCTGCCAGTGTTTAAACCAAGCCACTAGTTGTCTTTTGCGTTTTTATAGAATGTTCCAAAGAGAACTATAATCAGTGAAGCAAAAGTTAAATAAAACCCGAGACTAGAGCTCTCGGCCTTTATATTTTCTTTCTAGTGTTCCAGTCTCTGCAGCACACTGTGCTGGGTGGAGGGGGCAATCCTTCAGCGGTGCATTTCTCAGCCTTTTCATTTGTTCCGTGTCAGCTTTCTTTCCTATTTAAAAAGAAAATATTGATGGCAAAAATATTCAAATGAAAAGACATGATAGCACAGAAACTTTGATGTTAAGAAAAAAAAAGGTACACTGAGGAATCTGAAATGTAGAGCTCTTTCATTATTAATGAATCAATGTGCAAATTCATGAATTCACTCTGTTGACCTTTCAGAAAGAATAGAGAAATTTATTTTTAAAGCACATGGGCTCATGACCATACATTTGTTTACATGTTTCTCATGTGGCCTTTGAAAATTATTCTTCATAGTAAAGCCTAATATTAAGGGACTACTGAGTGTGAGCCTTTAAGAAACTTGCAGCAAGGCTTTTTGTTTTTTGAGGACAAATTAATTGCTTTAAGAAGTAGTGATTTGGGATATAATTTGAATTTGAATGTGGTAGGCAGTCGTAGAAGCACAAACAAATGTTTTTAAAGTTATTAACAAAATCATTTTGATTTCACACAAATCTAATAGGTTGCTAGTTTTTTAATCACTTTTATGTGACAAACACATAAGGCCTTTGGAATACTACCTGGCACCCTGAGAGCCCCAGTAACTTACACTTCCTTTACTCATCAACAAATATACTTTACTAAAACAAACATCCAGCTATGTGTCAGCTGCAATGCTGGTGGGTACAGAATCAATGAGAACATGGTTCTAGCTCAACAGCAGGCACTTACAGCCTGGAACAAAGCTTGGAGACCAGGGTGCTCATGGCCACTGCCCTGGGACCTGAAGGGAGGCAGTTCCTCCTGTGGCAGTAGGAAGTGAGGAATGCTTCACTGAAGATAGCACGACCTGGATCTTGAGGCTGGGGAAGGCAGGGAAGGAAGAAGGTATCTGGGGAGGGCAGCGAATATAGAAAGACATGGAGATAAGAAAGAATATACTACCGGGGTATAGCTCTGTGGCCCAAAGCCTGGCTGGCAAGCATGAGGCTGTGAGGTCAATTCCTGGTATGAAAGGCAGTGAGAGAGAAGGAGGGTAGGAGGGAGTCTATTCTGTACACCTTTCAGTGTCTGAGAAATTCATTACATAATGAAAGCATTTAGAGAAAACACATGAAGGATAATTTGTCTCCTTTCTGTCCTGCATTTAGGAGAGGTCATAGAATTATGTGTTCTATCTTATCTTTTTCCCAACTATTAAATGTTCTCTAGATAAATTAATTCCAAATAATATCAGCCCTATCTCCTGGTGCCAAAATCTACCAGCCATGCTTATACTCATTTCTATTACTTAACAAATGTCTAAAATAATGATGTCTGCAGAGGCTTGCTGGGCTGAGGTGTTGGAACAAAGGGGTGAAGAGACAGAAGCAGAGAGCTGGCAGCAGCACCTGAGAAACAGACCTAAGTCCAGCTCTTCACATCAATCCACTGCCTGTGTGCCCTGAGAGAAAGCTTTTCTCCTTTTGACCAGCACCTCTCTGCATTTCTCACTCTTATTTTTCTTGCAGTGCTGAGATGAACTGAGGTGCCTTGAACATGAAAGTGCTCTGTACTGAGCTACACCCTCAGCCTGCATTTCCCAATTTCAATTAAGGCAATTTATAGTAGAGAATATATCAGAGATAACAAGATACCGTCAGTTGACACAAATAAGGAAAAATAAGTGGAACCCAAGTATAGAAAAGCAATCTGGGTTATTTTGCTGGCTATGAATTTGATCTAAATCTTTCTAAAAGCCAAAGTAAGGAAAGAAATCACAAGCCACTGACATCTGTCTGTGCTGCCTAATACAGTAGCGCTTGAGCTGTAGCCAGTCTAACCTGAGATGTGCTGTAGTATAGCACACACATTGTATTCCAAAAGCTTAGTGCAAAAAATGGAATAAATCTCAATGTTTATATTTATTACCATTGAAATTATATTTTGGATTTGTTAGGTTAAACTACCTTATTAAATTTTATCTCTTTTTAAAAATGTGACTACTAGAAAATTTTAAGTTACACTTGTAGCTCACATTTGTAATTCATATTATATTTCTCATGGATAGTCTAGAGATGAAAGCGTTCATCAACTGAAAAATGGGTAGGGGCCGAGGAGATAGCTCAGTAGAGTAAGCGCTTGCCTGGCAAGCACAAGATTATGAGTTCAATCCCCGGTACCACCAAAAAAAAAAAGAAAAATGGGTAAAGAAAATGTGATATATCCATACCAGGGAATACAGCTCCCCTTTAAAAGGGAGTGAGATAATGGATCTCCTTTTAGGGTGGTGAAATGTTCTAAAATTGTTTATGGTGGTGATTATACAACTCTGTAAATATATTAAAGACCATAATTGGAATTATAAAACTTAAAATGAATAATTATGTCCATCTATGTTATAATCCTAAAAAGAAAAATGCTTGCGCTTCAAAAGACACATAAATCCCACCTATCAGTACCTACATAAGAAGTGTCTCACTGTGGGAGGACAGATGCTCCTGCTGTGAGCCAGCTCTAAAGACCAAAGAGCAAACAAATGCTAACCTCCCTAAAGATTAGCATCCCAGATTGATCATTACCCTGAGAAAGCCAAGAAAGAATCCTTATCTGATGGCTACCAGACAAGGTCCTGTTTTACATTCATTCCCCCTTGCTACGTGACTCCCTTCCCCATTTGGTCCCAGACTTAATTTTACCTGAGCAATGGTGCTTGTAATCCCATTGGTTGACCATAGTTTTGTCTCCACCCACATCCACCTAAGCAAGTTCCCATTTTCTCTACCTTAGCCCTACGTGGTTCTCAGTCCTCCCTGGAAGAGACAGTTTCCGGGGGACAACCCGCTTGAGCCCCCCTCCTGTCCCTCTCGGACAGGAGCTTTCTTTCCCTCAATAAATATATTCTGCTCATTAGAAAAAAAAAAGAAGAAGAAGTATCCCTCAATTGGTATCCACTGGATAGGATGCCAATAATATTCAATCCAATATCAATATTCAGTTATCAGTATCCTCGGAGTAAGCACATGGGAAATCTTTGTAGTTCTAGTTTTTGTGATGTTTCCAATATTTGCCAATAGTATCACACTCCATTCAATAAATACACATATATGATAATTGATCCTAAACTCCACCCTTCAGCTCTGGCTTCTTCAAATTCCATGGCCAAGCCTTCCTAATGCCCCCCACACACTTCAGCATGACCAAACACTTCCCTCTGAATATTCTGGTGCCACCATCTTCCATCCAGTGACCTGTGCTAGAAACCTGAAGTCCCACTTGAGTCGTCATTGCCTTGCATACACAGCCCTCTATCTCTCTGCTGGTTGGGACTCCTGAGTGGCTCTCATGTGTGGGTCTTCATCTCTGTTCTCACTCCTCTGTGCAGGGGCCCTCATCAGCTCCTGCTTGGGCTGTTTTCTGTTCCTGGTCTGTTCCCCTTAAATCAATTCCTGTCACCCTGTGTTGGCACAATTAGCCTAGAACACTATCAGTTTCCATCACTTGCAGGGTACAGCTCATTAAAGCAAACATGGCCACCTGTGACCAGGCCTTGCCTTCCTCTCTTCTCATGTCTCAATACTCACTCAGTGACCCAGGTCTGACAGAGCTCCTGCTTACCCTCCTGAGATACAAGTGACCAAATCCCACTCATTCTGACAACTTGGCTCAGGAATGTCTCCTCAGTCTGCTAGATGAGGGTCACTTTCACCACACCTTCCACATTACAGTTACTCATCCTTGTGTCTCACCTGCTGACCACAAGCAGCATGAGGGTGAGGCCTGGGCCCGCATGTTCCTCATCTGCATGGCACAGTGCAGGCCCCAATGTGGCACTGCCTAGAATGTTTGTTGACTAGGAGATGAACCTTTAAACGCAATGTGATTTAAATTTCAAATCTAGCTAAATGGCTATGTCCTAGAAACCAGAATTCTAAGTGCCAAACATCCTTGCTTGTCTCCATGAGGACTGAATTGTGTCATCTTTGCTCATCGCGCTGTCTCCAGTGTCATTCAGTATTTTCTGGGTGGGTAAACAGGAAGACAAATGGATAAATGAACAGAGATGCAGGCAGAGAAATGCAGTGAAAACTGCTTCCACGACTGTCACAGGCCTGACAGCCACAACACTATATCTCTGTCATTTCTCAAACCTGAGTCAGATCACTGAGTATCCAATAACCTCAAATTTAGAGAAGCATTTATTTTTGCCTAAGGGCAAAAATAATTGTCCAATTGGTTATGAACATTTAAGTGACCAATATGCTGTATCCTCTGCATCTGACTACACTGTAAAGCCTGAATAAAAATATCCAAGTTTCCAAAGGGAGAGACATGAACTGTTTTATTGTCACTATGGAGAGAAAATGCTCACCTCTCCAAATTATTCAGAAAACATGTCTAGACTGATTCATACAAAACAGAAAAATGCATCACCTCTGTCTCACAAAAATAAAAACAGGAATGGTATGAGTCAGTTAATTTTTCTTCTCATACTCCAATTGTTGAAGGTACAGAAATCTGAATGAAAATGAAGGAATCCATGCTCAGAATAGTTCCAGGCTTTCCTGCTTTTTGAGGAATCAACCCAAGTACAAAAACTGCTCCAAAAAATATAAAATTCAGTTGACGTGGGGAGAGAATGCATACACGCTTACATTCAGTGAAGTTAGAGCAATGACGTATTGCTACCATTTGCATTGGTAGCAAATTTTTTTGCTTTGTTTTATAAGCTTGTTGTATTACGATTAATATGCAAAACCCAAAGCATTGATAACAGACTAACACCTGTCATGGCACATACTATAGCAGATGCTTAGTGGAACGAGAAAATTCAGGGGGTATATTATTGAGTTTCTGCCTGGCTTTAGAGAAAACGCTTAGAATCGTGTTGTTTATATTGTAATGACCATGGCTGTTGGTCCTGGAGCCAAAGAGAAATGGGTTGGCCCTGGGTAAGGTATCCAGGCTCCAAATGAAGTGATTATCCACTGTACAACTGATCATCTGAGAGAGGCATAGTTAAAAAGGACGAGGCTGATCTTTATAAACTGTCATGAGAAGAAACATCGCTGGGTGATATCAGGGAATTTCCAGAATGCAGCTGTACAAAACCACTCCGATTCTTCAGGTACTCAAATCAGCATGTAAGTTCATAGGAAGCCCTGGAAGGGTGTAAGCCAAGACAGTAAGAGTTACTCCAAGGAGGGGATGATGTTGAAAACTGGCGGTCATGTAATTTTGGGGGGTCTTTCTATGAAGTTGGATTTTTTACATGAGGAATATATTTAACTATTATTTGCATAGCTACGAGTCAATCCACTTAAAAACTACTTCAAATATCCACTCTTTAGGCTTGTGAAATAGTCAGTAAAAGGAGACAGTGATTATTAAGTACATTCCCTGGCAAAAGAAAGCTCTTGTTACACAGATTGTCTGCACCATTCCTGGTAAACACTCCCCACAAAGGCACCAGGAGCCCTCTCCTCTGAGTGCCACTGGGTGACACTGGGCTCATTATTTAACATCTGTACTTTAGATTCCTTCTCCTAATGGGAATAATAATGGAACCTATTTTATGGAGGAAATTAACTTCATAAATACACGTAAAGTGTCAGAATCGTGTTTGGTGGATATTAATTATTAACGTCATCATCCTTTTGTTTTAACTGAGAAGGAAAATGTTCATAAAGATGATATGGCTTGACTGAATCAAGTCCTTACAGCTAGGAATGTCTGACCTAGAACTTCTAATAAATATCTCTAAAAGCTTTTTTGTATTGTACCACTGGGCAGTGACACAAACACACATTCACACTCACTCACATCCACAAACATACATAATAAAATGGAATAGAAAACAAAATATGGAGCAGGCATGGTCAGAGGAGGGGATAAGGGATTATGGTTTATGGTGTGCAGAGTTTTAGTTGGAGGTGATAATCCAGTGGATAATGACACTGGTTGCACAGCAGCGTAAATGTACCAAATTTTAGCCACTGAATTACACATAGAAATAGTAAATTTTATGTTAGATACTTTTACCACAATTATAATTTAGGAAAATAAATCTTTAAAACTGAAATGAGATAAACTTACTACAAGATTGCCAGTCTAGGAGCTGGAGCTATGGCCACAAGCTCTAGGGCTTTCGGCTTGTGGCATGACTCAGAATTGCTGCCACTTCCCTTTTCCTTCCTTCTACTCACCCATCCATCTAACTCTCCATCCACTCATCTACCCACCAATCCATCCATTCACCCATCCACCATCCATCCACCCATCCACCCACCCATCCACCCATTCATCCACCCACCCATCCATCCACCCACC
>NDGM011082387.1:0-17855 GCA_002564305.1 Octomys mimax | reverse complement strand
GTATTTTTCTTAGCTTGATTCCAAGTAGGTGCTTTAGACCACTGAGCCATCTCACCAGCCCTCAGGGGTAGCCCTATTCTTAGCTCCAGTATAAACTTGTGTGATGCAGTTTGTATCTTTTGGCAGGAAGAGAAAAGTTTAGGGTGGGCTTTCAAACTTCCATGTACATAGGAATAATATAGAAATCGTGTACAAATGCAAGTGCTAGTTGAGCGTTTGGCCCAGGGGAAGAGATTTTGCTGTCCTGGAGCTGCTGGTGTGCAGGGTCTGGGGATCACACTGTCTGCAGTGGATACTAGAACATTTTTCTGCAGATAGGCTCAGCCGGAAGCCCAGGGGTATGGAAGACACTAAAACAGTTTTTCCTTTCTCACCCCCAGGGATTATCTTCCTGCCTGGGACCACCCAGCTGAAGTCCAAGGACATTCTCTACAGACTACAAATGTCTAACTCCCAGGCCATCGTGACCACAGATACTCTCGCTCCAGAGGTAGACTCTGTGGCCTCGGAGTGCCCTGCTCTGAAAACCAAGCTCCTGGTCTCCGAGCATACCCTTAATGGCTGGTTGGACCTCCGATCACTGATTAAGTGAGTTTCTGTCTGATGAATATGGTTTGTCAAAAAGGAATAGTGGGAGAACTTTCACTCCCAAGTGCTAGGAGGCAAGCAGGGAGCTCACCACATTAGATGCCAGAAATCTTCTCTTCCCAGCTATGTGACTGGTTTGCTGTGTGACCCTTGGCTTGTTCTTTCCATTCTCTGAGTCTCATTATCTGTGAAATAAATGTTTCTATCAGTAAAGTATACTCACCCCACAGGCTGTAAGGAGGGTATATAAAATTAGAGAGCTGTTGTCTTATATATGTCTCGTAGGTGGAGAATCTAAAATCTTATTTTATTCATACAGAAATGTATATGACTGGGTATGGTGATATATGTCTATAATCCCAGCAATTAGGGAGGCTGAGGCAAGAGGATCTCCAGTTCAAGCCCAGCCTGAGAAACTTAGAAAACCATGTCTCCAAATGGAAGGGATTAGGGGTATAGATCAGTGCAAAGCCCCTGGATTCAATCCCTAGTACCATGAAAACTTTGCCTATACAAAGAAATGCAGTAAAAAATGAAGATGGAGATTTTAAGGTGAAACTTGAGATTTCAAATCAGAGTAAATTGCAGCTGTGGTTTCCCGCAGCTCCAGGAGCAAGCTTCTGCATCTTCCTGGGCTGGGATCCTGAGAGACACCCTCACACAGGCCTACCTCCCACCACACCTGCAAGCCGTGGTGGTAAAGCTTTTTATCTCAGCCCCACGGGAAAGCAGTGCAGTGCGGTACACTTACTCCTTATGCTAAGTCAGAGAACTAAATGGAAACAGCTTAATATCAAGAGCACTCCAAGAAAAGGCAAGTTCCCAGAGGCAGGATGGTGCCATTTTTCAGCAGAACCAGTATTTCCTCCAGCACAGCGATGATTTACGTTTTGCTTGAACACCACAGAATGCTTGTGTTTACGATCAAGGTAGGCCCTGGAGCCTTAGCCCTAGAATCCAAGCAGACGGAGGCAGCCTGCCAGCTGGAGCCCGACAAAAAGCAGTGGTTGTGTCATTCTTTCCTCCCACACCCAACACCAAGGTCATGGACTTATAGCAATGATAGCTGCATTTGCATGCTCACTAGCCAAAATAAGGAACCAGCCGAGATATCCTCAACAGATGAATGGCCAAAGAAAAGGTTGTATCATGGTAGAGTATCATGTGTCCATAAAGAAAAAACAAAATCATATCATACATGCTTTCTCCATATGTGCAATCTGAAAACAAAACAAAAACAAAAAATTGAAAAAGAAAAAACAGTGGGCAGCAAAATAGAAGGGAGAAGCAAAAGGGCAGTCAAAGAGGGGTAAGAGCAACCACAATGGATGTGCAGATACAAGTACAGCAAAATCAAGGCCATCTTTCTGCATAGCTGATATACACTAATAAGATTGTGATATGACTTGTTTCTTAATTTCTGTAAAGCTATTTTGTATACCCATGTTGTTAAGAGCACAGCCATAGCTCAGGTTGTCATAGCTCAGGTTGTCAGCAAGTTATGGGTTCCTGAGTGACACCATCTCTAAGTCTCAGCTTCCTTGCCTGAAAAATGGGCCTAGTTTGCAAAGCACTCCCCTCCTCTGAGAATTGGCTGTGTTCCTATCTACCAAGCACTTACAGCATTGCCTAAAACCGACAGGTGCTGTGTAAGTGTTTGCTGTTTTTTCCCCCTTGTCAGCTAGAGACGTGCCCGTCCACATGCCATTGAGCCAGGCTGTGCAGTCACTTTGCTGCCTGACACTGGGGAAGCCATGGCCTTGCAAAGCCCCAACTTCCTGACTCCATGCCCCAGGTGCTTCCCTTGCTTCCTCCCAGGAGAGAGAGTGCATGGCTTTTTCTTCATTGGTCCTGAATCTCTTTGCAGATCAGCATCCCCAGAGCACACCTGTATTAAGTCAAAGACTGAAGATCCAATGACTATCTTCTTCACCAGTGGAACCACAGGTTTCCCCAAGATGGCAAAACATAGCCAAGGGCTTGCTTTGCGCTCCTACCTCCCCGCATGGTAGGAAGATGCTGGGTCCGGGGCTTGGGGCAAGGGTTGTGTGCATGTGGGAGGATGGCAGGTGGGGCAGCACTCTCAACAGAAGAGTGTCGGGCCAGGTTCTCCCTTCTGCTCTCTGGTTTCTGAGAGACTGTGAGTTTCTGAGAGATGAAGGCTGGGAAAGGAATCTGAACAGGGGCAGAAACCCTGAAGTAACAAAGGAGGCCTCTTTTGATGCTATCTGGACACCTTTTTATTTATTTATTTATTTTGAAGTACCAGGGATTGAACTCAGGATCTTGCACTTGCCAGGCAAGTGCTTATTCTACCAAGTTGTCTCCCCCAGCCCCTTGGACACCTTTATAAAAGGCATGGAGAAAACATGGACAGACATTGCAGGTGTCTCCAAGCCACACAAAGGACAAGACATTATGTCCCAGGCAGTGGCTCCACAGTTTAGTGGAGAAAGACAGAACGTTCTGTGGGAAAATCAGACTTGGAGTTTCACAATCAGAAAGAGTTAGGGAAGAAAATAACTGGTACAGAGCTACACCAAATTACTGCCCGACCTTGACCCAAGAACAAAAAGGCTGACTCTCTTATCCTGGTTAATCATTTAATCTACTTCCAACCTCTTCTCCCCCCACCCCCTTTTCTCCAATTAGTAATATTCAGACCAGACCAAATCCTATCCATTTTCCAGCTTGTTAACTAGAACAAGGAACAGAGACAGCTTCTTGTGAGCAGGGCCTGTGAGGGCTAATGAAAACACTGAATAGAAAGACTCCTGAAGGCCAGAGAAGGAAGAGCTAGCAGTGCATTTGGAGTAACAGGCACAAAGGGACTGAGATGGAAAAGTAGCATCCCTAGAGCTACAGAGATGTGAGGCTGAGGCTCAGCGTTCAGGGATAAGGACCAATGGGAAAAGTTAGAAAACCTAACGGGACCCAGATTGTGCAGGGTCTCGACGTAGAGTCTGGAGCTTATTAGGAAGCCAGTGGGAAGGTAGTGAATGCTTTTTAGTCATCAAGAGACATAATCAGTTTCTTTTTTCAGTAAAAGTCACTGTGGCTGCAGAACAGAAGTTGGGAAGACCAGGCAGAACATTTAGAATAGTCCAGATACAGGATGGTGGTGACCAGGACCTGTCAGATAAATGTAGAAAGCAAAGGGTTGGATTGAGCCTAACCCTCCCTGGTTTGGAGCCTGCACAGTGATGGTGTTCACTGATATACAGAGAACACTAGAGCAGAGGCCATTTGAAAGAGGCAAGAGATAGCAGGATCTCTGGGTTGGAGGTACACAAGACACACCTCAGTGAAGTCCAGTGGTCAGTTGGGTCTAAATGCAAAACAGAGGGTGCCTTGCTAATGAGTTCTTATAGGTGTGCCGGGTCCCAAGAGAGATAGGATGAGTGAGCTTGGGGCTCATCAACACCCTTTCCTGCCAAAGCCATGGCTGACTAAAAGGAGCATTGTGCGTTTCTAGAGGACCTGGGCTCACAGAGTCTCCCTCAGAAGCAGGAGGATAAGGGCAGAGAAGAAGGGACCTTTCCCACCCTATTTCCAGTAATTGCCCTGACTAATTGTTTCCAGTCTCCTGACAATGTCAGGTATTAATTAGGACTCTGTCTCTCTCTGTCTCTGTCTCTGTCTCTGTCTGTCTGTCTCACTCTGTCTCTGTCTCTGTCTCTGTCTGTCTGTCTCTCTCTCTCTCTCTCTCCCTTTCTCTCTCTCTCGCTCTCGCTCTCCTCTTCCTCCTCTCTGCCCATTTCTTTTTCTCTCATTCTATATCTCCTTCATTGAGAACGACAAAAAACCCAGCCCAAGCCCTTTTAGGCAAAGACCAACTTGGCTCGTAAAGCAGAGCAGAACACGCCTAGCTTCAGACACAGCTAGTTAGAATCCAAATTAGGTTTTCATCTCTCTATCTCTCAGCTCTATCTCTGTTATCTTGATATTATTCCCGGAAAGCCTTGTCCGGTATTGCCCAAAACTGTCACCCACGATCCTCAGGACTGCGTCAGTAACTGATTTGGACACAGCAGGAGAGCAGACACTACCCCAGCATTCCTAATAAAGGCCTTCCGCATCAGCAGTACCAACCTCTGGGTTGGGTATGTTCAGGACCTATGTTCTGGTGGTAGAAAGTTGGGACTGGCGTGGGGAGGTTCACTTGAGCCCCACCTACGTTACCTGGGTGAGAGAGGTGACTCCCTTCTGAAAGCCAGATTCCCAGCCTTGCCCACCCCGTCCCACGACAGCACAGCTGAGGCCACTGCCTTTTGGAGTTAGCAGGAAATTAATGCAGCTGAAGACGTCTGATATCCTCTGGTGCGTGTCAGACCCGGGCTGGATCCTGGCTGCCGTGGGGGGCCTGTTTGAGCCTTGGACTGCAGGATCTACACTCTTCATCCACCACTTGCCCCAGTTTGACCCCAAAATCATTATAAAGGTGAGAATACCAACATCCAAGTACCCAATAGCTCCTAGAAGAAATATGTACTTCCAAGCCAAAAGCTCAGCCTTGCTAGAAGTATTCTATTAAGCAAAGAAGTCCATCTGCATAGAATAGGCTTGGCTCTGGGATCCTCCCACTGAGGAGCATGAATCAGGATCACTGTGCCAGAGTCACATCAAAATGTAATCTGGGAGAAAATGCCTATTTCGGGGCCCTTACTCTGACCTATGGGTCAAACTTTGTAGCTTTGGGGCCCAGAATACGCTGTTTGAGAAATTAAAGCAAGTCACTTGGATTGTGGCTTTGCTTAAACTTGCTAACTAGCTAGGGAATGAGTGTGTGTGTGTGTGTGTGTGTGTGTTACTCATTATAATAGGGCATATAAAAGCATGCTCTTGGAATATGACAGATTTAACATCTCCTATTCCACTTTTGAAATGTATTGGCAGGTCCCTGAACAGAACCTCAATTTCTTATCTGTAAAATGGATTTTTAATGGCTACAAGTCCAATGAAAAAATTAAGGATATTAATGAGATGATGATACAGGAAAAGTATGATGAGGACTTAGCCTCAAAGCCGGTATATAGAAAACATCCATAAGGGATAGCCACTGATGTTCTCTTATCATGAGCCCACTGTGGTAACAAGTGACATCACCTGCATGGACTCCCTCCTTTGCACATCTCTCTGATGGAAAATTCTCTTAGAATCTCCACCCCAGCCTTTTTTTCTACCTCAGGGTCAGAGCTGCCACTCATCACAAGTGATGAGCACCCTGTTCTTTCCCCAAGCTTTGTAATAACAGCCTCTGCCTACGTATCTTTTGTCTGTTAGACATTTCCTCCTGTATTTTCAACATACTGTATTGCTTTCCACTGACTCTGCCCCCTGCTCCATCCACAAACATGTTCTGTGTCTCCCTCCTAAAAATGCCTTTCCTTGATCACGCCACACATTGGATCAAGCCCAGCTGCCCGCACCTTTCCAGAACATTCTCTGCTTGCTGCAGTATGAGTCACCCAGCTTACTGCTGAACTACAGTTCCCCCAACATCCTGCCCTGGCTTCCTCTCTCTTGCATCTCCTTCACCTCCATTTTTTCAGCAAGTACAGTAAGGCAGGTGGCTCCCAAAACTATGTGTGGTGGTGGTCTTTTCTCTCCAGAATCATTCTCTAATGTGTCCCTGATAGGCCACCAAGGTTTTGTGGTCCCCCTTCCAGCACCTCTGACTGCACGTCCCACTCCCCACCCTCACACCATATCACCCACAGGACCAACATCCTCCACTTTGCCACATCCTGCATGGAGACATACAGCGGCACAAACCTCCCTGGTTCCGCCAGGCCTAACTCTCCTCCTACTGCAGACTTTGTCCCCAAAGTCTTTGTGTATTATAAGCTTCAATAGTTTAAAGAGTGTTAATATCTATAAGTTTACCCTCAAAATGTGAGAGTTTACTTTGCTTTATTTCCACTCACTACTTTTGTGAGTTTTATATCATCTTTTCCATTTTTTTTAACTTATTTTAGATTCTACTTATGAAAGAAAGAGTGATATTTGGTTTCTTGGTCTAGCCTATTTCACTTGGCTTGATGATCTCAGTTTTATTCATTTTTCTGAAAATGACAAACTTTCAATCTCTTTATGGCTGAGTAATAGTTTACACATATCACACTTGCTTTATCCACTCATCTTTTGATGGGTACCTACTGTTCCCATAGCTTGGCTATTGTGAACTTTGCCACAATACACATACGTATGCAGGTATCTCTATAGTAAGCTGATTTTCATTCTTTCAGGAACATACCAAGGAGCGGGAGAGCCGGATCAATTAATAGTGCTATTTTTTAGATTGTTAGGGAACCCTCATACTGATTTCCATAATGACTGTACTAGTTTACATTCACACTAGTAGTGTGAGATTCCATTTCCCTCCATAAGGATACCATCATTCATTGTTTTGCATATTCGTGTGTGTGTGTGTGTGTGTGTGTGTGTGTGGTACCCAGGATCAAACTCAGGACTTTGCGCTTGCTTGGCAGGAGTTTATGCCACTGAGCCTTCTCCCTGGCCCTGTTTTTCGTATTCTTCACTTGATAGCCATTCTGACCAGATTGAAATGGAATCTCAAAGCAGTTTTGAATGGCATTTTCCTAACAGCTAAGAATGCTGAACAATTTTTTCATACTTATTGGCCATTTGTACTTCTTTAGAGAAACTTTTGCTAATTCATTTTGCCATTTATTGCTTGAGTTATTTGGGGTTTTGGTATTAAATTTTTTATTTATATATTCTGGATATTAATCCTCTATCAGAACAATCTCTAGCAAAGGATTTTTTTCCTGTCTTGTAGAATTCCTCTTTACTCTGTTAATTGTTTGCTCTGATGTGCAGAAGCTTTTTAATTGGATGTGATCTCATTTGTTGATTCTTGCTATCACTTCCTGTGCTGTTAGAATCCCATTTGGAAAATCTTTTCCTGTACCTGTGACTTCAGTTGCTTCCCCCATGGTTTCTTCCAGTGCTTTCAAAGCTTAAGGTCTTCTGCTTAGGACTTTGATCCATCTTGAATTGACTTTTGTACAAAGTGAGAGACCACAGTCTTGTTTCAACCTTCTACACATAGCTAGCCAGTTTTCCCAATACTGCTTGTTAAAGAGACTACTTTTCCTCCAATATCCATTTTTGGTCCTCAGCTATAGTTGTGTGTTTTTGTATCTTCTTTTTTATACTGCTAGTCTACATGTCTATTTTTGTGTCAGTACCATATGCTTTTGTTACTTGGGCTTTGCAGTATATTTTGATGCTGGGTATTTTTGAAGTATTTATTGTTTTGCTTTCTATTTTTGAAGATTTTTTTCTCACTCAATTATATAATTTCATCAATGTTAATCAAATGGACAAATAAGTTTTTATAATAAGTGGAGTCATAAAATAGTTATATTCAAAAACAATTTTGAAGAAAAATTTCTTAAAAGCAAAAGTAATACATCTATGCAAATGTAAACAATATTTTAAGGCACCTCATCAAATCAATCTTCTAAACAAAATATCTTATATAAATCTGTATAATTCCATGTATGTATTATTGTATTAATATCTTATTTATGTTTTAAAATATATCCTGGGGTATTTGTGATGATTGAATTATTTTCAGTATGTTTCTAGTATTTTAAAATTTTTCACAAAATTGTCTGCGACCTTCTTTGCATCGTCTTGCAGATGTCGAATTATTTTTCCCTGCATCCTAGTTGTTTTTTTATTAAGAGATATTGACTATCATAGTTAATCGAAATTTACTCTTCAAATTCATGAAGCAAAATCTTCTTTCCACTTCCTCTCTACCCGCCCACTCCACTTATTACCAAATCTGTTGCAAAAGATTCCTGTTTCTTGCTCCACAACCTGACTAAAAGCTTCAAAACACCAAGATGGGTCCCAAATTATAACTTGGGTGATAATAACCAGAGCCCATCTTTGGTGAGTACCTACTAAGCCCCAAAGCACAAGAAATGCAGCAACATCAATCATCTCGAACCCTTACCTGCCAATCAGTGTTCCCTTGGCTATCAGCAATGCTAACTCACGTCAAAGTAAGCTAATGAAAAGTGAACGCAGGTGCTCCTTCACTTAGGATGAAACGACACTCCACGAGCACATTATGAATTAAAGATAGCATAAGTTCAAAGTGCTCTCAGTGCATTTAATATTGACATCTTGTTTTAGAACACAGCCCCATGGAAAAGATCCAACTCTGGAAGTCCACTTACTGTCTCCTAAATGAGCATTGCTTTCTTACTGTCGTACATCTGAAATATTGCAAGTCAAGAATTGTGAGCCACAGACCTTCTGTGTCTGAGTAGGGGACACTGAGACATCTCACAATCATGGGGGAAAGGAAAAGTAACTGAGCCTGGCAAGGGCCAGGAGCAGCACTCAGAAGACCCCATGAAAGAGGTAGATTCCAGGCTCTGCCTTGCTCCGTGCTTCAGCTCCCTTCTATTCCTAGCTCTGCTTTTGCATCTTCACCTGCACAGAGCTGAGCCAAGTAAACCCATCATCCTGAATTAACATTGCCTCTTCCCAGATGACCAGGACAGAGGGACTAGACACTGAGTGACCTAGCCTAAAGCCGATGCTCGTCACCAAGCCACTGATCCACTCTCATGTGCCTGGAGCCAAGTAACAGACTCATTCATGCAGACAGGACAAGGACATGGAAAGGGTCCCTGTGGAGTGGGAGCAGTTATAGCACTCGGTCCAAGTGAAATTTACAAAAAGAAAATAAATGTGAGACAATACAGAGATTGAAGCCAGAGATTCAAAGCTGATTGTGTCCAAGGAAGAGGGCCTGAGAGTGAGGCAAATGGCTTCCAACATGCCTGCCATGCTATCCCTCATCATGGTTCTGCATGTGAACACTTTCATTTTGTAGCTAAGAAAACCAAATTACACTGATTTAAGCTCATCTTCAATAGATCCTAAACCCACTTTGTCTTCTCTTTCCAGTTTCTTTCTCTCTTGGCCTTTCTCCACCTTGTTTGAAATTCTGCAGCTTTCCATCTCTAATAAGTAATGATGAATACGGGACACTTTAGACCCTACATAATGTGGTCAACTAACCTCAGCCTCCTTAATCTGAGCCCTTGTGCCCCTCCTCTGTGTCTAAGTAAGTGATATTATCTGGCTGGCTGGCTGAAATGTATCTTCAACTCCTCATTTCTCTGCCTGTAATGTCCCTTGCTAATGGCCCTACCAAATGCTGCCTCCTCCATAAGCCCCTGGACCATAAAACCCAAAGGACTATTTATTTTCCTCATTCATGTTCTCATAGAACCATCTTAGGGCCAGGGAGATGACTCAGTGGAATAAGTGCTTCGCTGGCAAGTGCAAGGGCCTGAGTTCAATCCTCGGTTCCACAAAAAAAAAAAAAAAAAAAAAAGCAACAGTTTTACTTAATAAAGCTCCTAGCAATTCTAAAAACTGTTGCAATAAAGCAGGTTTGAGATGATTCATAGAACCATCTTCCTCTCCCTGCTATGACATCTGCCAACTTCTGTCTCATCACCTGAGTCCTATTATGTTTCCTCTATTAGTGTTTTCTCTGTAAGGTCTGAAACATTTTCTCACTCTTCATGTTCTCCCTGACAGTACTCAACATGTGCCACAAGTGAAATTCATTGATATTTCACTATATTCAATACACTGAAACAACTAACAGATGGATAAATGGGCTCTTCTACAGGGGGCATCAGAACTTAACTCATAATTGGCTGATTTTTTTTTAAACTTTATTATTTTAAAACTTCCTCCTCTCTTCACTTTCCAGGTGTTATTCGAATACCCCATCACCTACTGCATGGCTGCGCCAGGTGTATATAGAATGATTCTACAGCAGAAAGAGGCCAAGTATGTACAAGCAGCTGGTAACAGCAATCTTTGCGTAGGATTTTAAGGGATGTTATGTGTCATGAGTTGACTTTTCTTTCTGGTTCTTTGAGGCATGTGTCTGTGTGTGTGTGTGTTGATAATAATCACTCTAATTAGCTAAATTAAAAGTTTAACCCAGAGACCCAAAAGAATCGCTGAGTCTTGAAGCATTGTGGGCTTATTTGAATGGTTTTATTATGAAATAACAGAGAAAAATGCATAAGGTGGAAGTGCACAGATTAACAAGCTATTAAGAATAAAAATGTCATTGTACTAATTAAGCATTTCACAAAAATAAGTGATCAGCATCCCAGAGACTTCCACATGCCTCCTCGCCTCCCCTGAATGAAATCATTATCTCAGTGTTTACACTGTTTGCTTCAGTTTCAGTCCACTTTCCTGCTGCAAAGATGTAATACCCTACAATCTTACAGGGGGAGACGTTTAATTTAAGCCCATGGTTTCAGAGAATTCAGTCCATGGTTTCCTGGCTGTGAGACAGAAGCATGTTGGCACAAGGGTGTGGTAGAGCAGAGCTCTTTGCTCAAGGGGGCCTGGAAGCTGAGCAAGGGCACAGCGCAGAGAGGAAGGGCGAGAGCCCAGACACAGACCCAAGGTCGGGCTTCCATAACCAACCCAGACACATCCACAAGTATTCTCTTCTAACCCCACTGGCATTTCTTAATCCAGTCAAGTTGGTTTATCATAAGCAATGGTCACAATTTCCTTACTTCCCTTCTTATAGCTTCTAAGGCAATACCTCTGGACATATAAAATCATTTTCTATGCCTGTGAACTTTATGTATGTAGCAAGAATACACGATTCTATGACATTTGGCTTCTTTTTCAAAACATTGTTTTTCTAAGATGTGTCCATGTTGTTGCATATTCCTAAAGTTAGTTTTCATTGTTCCATGATATTCCAATTTATGAAAACACCACAGTTTTTATTAGTCCAATCATTAGTGAAGATCTGGGTAGTTCCATGAGAGGGTTTGATGATTAGCAGTGCATTGAACTCTAGTACTTGCTCCCTGATATATATAAGCATCCATTTCTGAAGCATCTTCTAGCAGAATTATTAGGCCCCACTGGCAATATACACTACTACACTATTTTCCAAAGTACACAATGTGTGCTTCTGCTAGCAAACAGAATATCCATCATTCCTCATTATACTAGAGTATTCATTACTGTCAAACTTAATTTTTGCAATCATAGATGTGTAACACCATCTAACTGCAGTTTTATTTCTGCATGTCGCTGTGTTTGAGGGTTAATTTTTAGCTAATATGAAATCTGTTCTTTAACGCTTACAGTCATTTATGTTTTATTGTTGTTGTTATTGTTGTTTGGTGAAACCAAGGATTGAACTCAGGACCTTGCGCTTGCTAGGCAAGCATTTAATCTACTGAGCTATCTCCCCAGCCCTCGTTTGTGTATTTTTAAGAGACTTTGAAATTGAAATGGTCACTTCAAAAAATCAGAGAGCTCACATGTCCTGTAACTGTGAAGGAGTTTAGTGACACTTTTACAAAGCTAACTGAATTACAATTTGGTTTCACTTGTGAAGCCTGAGTCTGGCTGGATCCTGTTTCCATCTGTATTTCAGAGCTCATTTATCATTTTCTGACTGCTAATTTTTGAAAAATCCCTCAGAAGATGGTCTTTGTCTAAAGCTAGTGAAAATCCAACAGTGCACATTTAGTGATTCCCCAGGGGCTGCCTACTTTCTGTACAGGAGGTAAAACTCCAGGAGGAGGAGGAAGAGGAAGTGGACCAACTCTCTTAGGTCTGTCTCTGTTGACTCTGTCCCAGGAGAGAGATGAAGAAGGGCATAGTAGGACACCACTAGATGAGACCTCAACCATTTCTCCACCATTTTCTTTAGGGTATCCAATCATTATTTTGTGATTCTTTAAGTTTTTCATTAAGGAAACTTCATGAGGAAAGTAGAGGAGAAAGTTTACACCATGTGTTGCTCTGGTAAACTACTATAAGCATCGCATCAGTCCTTAGTGGTCTCTCCAAATTCCATTTCCAGTGACTCTTCTGCTTTTCCTACAATGGGCCCCATTTGAGGGCTAGCGCTTTGAGCAGATGATACCCAAACCCGAACTTTCACCCAAACCCAATTTAGAAATACAGAAGTCCTTCAGTTGATAGAACCCTGCACTCATAGAAGACAATGTAAATCTGTTACCCTCAGAGTGTGTCCCCTGGAGTCTTGTCCCCCACCTCTTTATGGTTTAGGGTTTTCTAGCCACACACAGTGCTTCCCTGAGATGAGTTCCAATGAACACACTTTCTCCCTCTTGTGACATCAAAACCAAATTTAACACAGACTTCCTTGTTTTAACCCAATACCATCACCGCCTACACACCTCTCTGCCAAAAGACAGAACTAGGATGGATGGGAAGGGAGTGGCACCACTTAGCCTTGCCCATCAGGAAATGACCAATAGGGAGCTAGGAAAGTGAAGAGCTGAAGGATGGGTGATGCAGATGCCCGAGCCATGAGCTCTGAGTGTGCTGAGCAGCAAGGCCTGGTCCTTTGTCTTTCCCCAAAGCCTCAGGTTCCCCACCCTGAAGCACTGCTATGCTGGCGGAGAGTCTCTGCTGGCTGAGGAGTTTGAGCAGTGGAAAAAACATACGGGCACCCTGCTTCATGAGATCTACGGGCAGTCAGAAACAGTAAGTAGACAGGCCCCTTCCAGGCCACTGGGGCACACTTGGTCACTGCGCTCAGCGGATGGGTGGAGTCATTCCTGTGCAGAGGCCCCAGTGTGTGCACAGCATTGCTCAAAGCCAACAGAAGTCTCATGGCTCAAAGTTAATTTACCACAGTTTGCTCTACAGGAAAACAACTCGTAGCTCATCAACTCGCCAAGAAAACAACATGCTAAAAACTACTGGACAAAACTTAAAAAGGGATCTAGTGACATTTTTTCAACTTTGATCTATTATTATTAGCTCAGGGGAGTCCAGGAAAAGTGGTAGGGTAGGAGGATCTCTCAAGCAACATGGAAACCACAAGCTCCATCATCCCATCCCAGGGTGACAGTGTGCAGAAGCAGGCTGGGACCAGCTCCAGAGTTCACATCTGGGTGTCTAGGTGGGTGACACACACAGGTTTGACTGTGGGATACTACTTAGAGTGGACAAGAGGCAGAGCCTTTCAGTATCATCCACCACACACATACACACACACGCACATTCAGTAAGATTCTAGGCTAACTTGAGCCACTGAGTTAGCTGCACATGTACACTATCACGAGTGTCCCTAACCTCAAGAGTCTCATCAATGACAATGTAGGTGGGGACCGTTCTTCCAGCACATTCTCAACCCATTTCTAGTGCTGGACAGAGACACTTGCCTACTCACTTTCCCATTATCCCTCTAGCTAACAGAAGGTAACTGCCCTCCCACACAGTGGGATTCATGTATTTATCTGACTTTTTTAATCAGTTGGCTGAAATACTTTCAGACCCAAGAAATGTTAAGACTCTGGGTCTGTTGTTGAGTGGCCAACAGTTTATAGTGGGAGAAACATACTTTACCACAACCCTGCCCCCTCACCAGTTGTTTGCCACAGTAGATGGTGCTTTCTTCCTGAAAGCCTATTTTCCACACACTTACCAACAGTTTAAGCAGTGCTATGGCAGAGCAGAGAGAACCTCCCCTGCCTGGAGCTCAGCCCTAGACTCAAGACTCAGCCTTGTTCATTACAGAACTCAAAACCATGGGTGAGTCCCAACTTTGCCCCTTGAAACGGAAATGCCAATGCCAGTCTTGCCAAATAAATGAAGGGTATAAAGCTCTGGCCAGTGTCTGGCCCATAACCCATGCTCCCACTGACATTACTATCATCATTGACATTTTTAGATAGGTGTTCTGCCTGAATCTGAGAGCACAGAAGTGACTGGATAATCTCTACTCTTCTGATGCTTGTTATCCACCAAGAAAAGAAAGACAAGCAAAAATAATCTGAGTGTTCTGTAGACTACCATAGAAGCACTGTGTAGAGGAAAGTATTCCAAAAGGAGAGTGTTCAAGGGACTTAGGTGAGGGCTGGAGAACAGCTAGTAGGAGTCCTTCATTGGACATTTGGTGTGTGCTCACACTGGGCAGTTTCTCACCCACTTGCAAGGACCACAGAGGCCCCCTTTGGTGGAGGAGATCAAGGCCACTAATGACCCCAGTTAGCACATGGTGGTTTGTCTGTCCTAAATCATTCAGCTGTTGACACAATGATAAGGAGAGAATGGTGCAAGAGGGGCCAAGTCCATCATGAAGAGTGGAAACTGCAGAGGGAACTGGTGCACAGAGCCGAGTTGTCTCAACATCACCCCAAGGAGGAGCTCAGGCAAGATTCCAGTCACAACTCAACTGCCCTAAGCAACTGTGTATGAAGTGAACTCATGAACCTCCCCTAGCAAGCTGGCATGTACCTGGTACACAGTGAGCACTCCATGCCATGAGACATGTGCAGCCCCCTTCAGCCTTGCCCCATGCTTGTTCCTTTGCCTCCCTCATGGGGCACTCAGGGATGCTTAGTGCAGACCCAAGCCCTACTGAGTGCAGCACTCATCCTCCAAACAGAGTGGGGTCAACACTCTGAGTCTGACCCCCAGCCTCAGGCTTCCCCATGAGGGCTCTCTGTGTAGCATCAAATGACAGCTGTTGGGACACGGCATATTCCTCTTGCTGCTTTGCAATCAGCCTGAGTTCACCCACCACCTTCAATGTCTGTCTTTCATCAACAGGGAATTACTTGCGGTGTCCTCCAGGAAATGAAGGTCAAGCCAGGCTCCTTGGGGAAGGCCATCTCACCCTTTGACATCCAGGTCTTGTCTCAAGGGTGTTGGCAGGAAGCACTGGGGGCTGTTGGGGTCACACCTGCACATGACACCAGCTGGCAGAACCAGCTGCATTTCCTTGTCCTGGTTGCCCTTCTTCCTCCCCTCCTATTTTCCTCCAGTTTCTTATGGAGGCTTCAGTTGAGAACTGCATTACGGTGAGCACCAGTGCAGCTCACGCTGGCAGCCAGAGGCGCCACACACAGGGCATGGGAAGGACGAATACTTGCACGCAGAGTTGGCAGCTCTCTGGTGCTTTTCTTTTCTCTTGGTCAATGTTTTCTGGCTTAAGGGCACATTGATGATGTCTTGATACCCATAAGACAAGTAGACCTCTAGCATTTCACATTCGCTGATTTCAAGAATTCTAACAGCCTTATTTCATTTTCTTTTTAAAATTTATTTATTTATTTGGTACAAGGTCTTGCTGTGGAGCTTGGATCCTCCTGTCTTAGCCTCCCCAGTGCTGGGATTCCAGGCATATACCAGCGGTTTTGATGGCCAGCATAGCATGCCTGAGGTCCCACAACCAGCAGGGCATGCAGTGCTGGGGATCGAACCCGGGTCCTTGTGCTTGCCAGGCAGGCTTTTAGACCACTGAGCTATCTCCCCAGCCCATTTTCTAACACCTTCCATTATGGTCCATTTTTTCCTTGTGGGTATCCCAGAAATGAGATAGGCAGTGCTTGGGCATGGTCAAAAGGCTGGGGGAATCCTTCAGGGTGAGATCAACAGGCTTCTTGTTCCAGATCATCGACAACCAGGGCAACATCCTGCCACCTAACACTGAAGGGAACATTGGAATCAGGATCAAGCCCACCAGGCCTGTGGGCCTCTTCATGTACTATGAGGTAACAAAACTCCATCCCCTACTCCCGGCCCCAAGAAGCCCAGCAGGAGCTCTGCATCCTGAGACCTCTTCAGTTTGTCCTAGATTTGTTCCAACTGGATGAAGCCTATTTTAATTACACTCACACTAACAGTACATTTCCATGTCCCTTCCTATCCTAAATCTGATGAAACTTAAGGGCTGAAGGGTAGAAGGCAGATTGGCTTTAGAACCAGCCTTATATATCCTGAAGTCATGAATATAGGCCTCAGCTGGGTTCAGGTAATACCACTCCCTTAACCAGTAGCAGAATAAACAGATCTCTTACCCTAACTGATCCTCCAGAGAGCCCTGTGAGCCCGAGTCTATAAAGAGAAGTCTCAGGTTGGAAGCATTATGTGTCCTCACCATGTCATATAAGCAGTAGATCTAGGATTGAAATCCATGCCTTTGGCCCTACAAACCCTAAGTAAGAAACTTAAGAGTTGAAGAAATCCTGAGTAGGTAACAAGAAACCTGCTGAAACTCTTCATCAGATACAACCCAGCCGTCCCAGGAAGGTAGAGGCCACCAAACGGAACTTCTTGGCTTACAAGATAGATTGGCTGTAGAAAGGAGGCCTGACCTTGAAATAGATCTCAGGCACCACCTTCATGCTCCAAAGGTTCTTCCCTGGAAGTTGTCCTGGTGTCACTGTGTCCATGCATAGTGGTCTCAAGGGAGTGCTGCCTGTACACATTGTAAAATCTCAAATGACTGTAATGTGCAGGGGCTTAGAGAAATATCTACATGCACACACACACAAATATACACACACATGTATGTGCACACACACACATCAGTGGTTCTCAAAGATGCTAACATGTTATATAACATAGGTACAATTTAATGTAAGAGAAATATGCAGAGTTCACAAAAAGTGTATCAGGAAGATAAAAACTTGTATAAATATTTTAATACAAAATTTATTGAGACATCATAAGATTAACACAAGTTACCTTTGGCCTTTATAATTACAAGAGGGGCTCAAAGTAAGGGCCTTTAGCTCCCAGACATTTATTATTAGTGCAGCAAACGGCTGATGTGTATATACATTTTTGGCAGGCTATATACACACAGGAGGATATATATACAAATTAAGCTAAGGCGCCCCTCTGTGCTGTTTGGGGAAATGTTTACCACAGAGAAGCAGCGCCTTCTTGAGGCCATGGTGCTGTTAGCACTCCCTTGAGCTTCCTTTGTGGTTTTTATTGAGGTGAAATACGGTATAAAATTTACATTTTCCACCATTTTTGAATGTAAAATTCAGTGTCATTAATAAATTCATAACTTTTGCAACCATTACCATTATCCACCTCCAGAAAATTTCCACTCTTCTAAAGAGAAATTCTGTATTTGCTAATTAAATAATAAATTCTTCCTCTTCCTCTTCCTCCTCCTCCTCCTCCTCCTCTTCCTCCAAGCACCCAGAACCTCATGACCTCTAATCTATTTTTTTTTTTTGCTATATGAATTTGACTGTTTTAGATGCTTCATATAAATGGAATCATACAACACTGGTCCTTTTTTTTTTTTTTTTTCAGTACCAGGGATTGAACTCAGGAATTTGTGCTTGCCAGACAAGGGCTTATTCTACTGAGCTATCTCCCCAGCCCCACTGGTCCTTTTTCACTGAGCTTGTTTTTTGTTTTTTTTTTTT
>NDGM011082380.1:0-16973 GCA_002564305.1 Octomys mimax | reverse complement strand
GGGTCTACGGGGTCTACGGGGTCTACAGGGTCTACGGGGTCTACGGGGTCTACGGGGTCTACGGGGTCTACAGGGTCTACAGGGTCTACAGGGTCTACGGGGTCTACAGGGTCTACGGGGTCTACAGGGTCTACAGGGTCTATGGGGTCTACAGGGTCTACGGGGTCTACAGGGTCTGCAGGGTCTACGGGGTCTACGGGGTCTACAGGGTCTGCAGGGTCTACAGGGTCTGCAGGGTCTACAGGGTCTGCAGGGTCTACAGGGTCTCACTGCATAAATGGGACTCATAGTGATCCTCCTGTTTATAGCCTCCCAAGTGCTGGGATTACAGGCGCACTCCACCATGCCCAGTCTCAATCTCGGTGCGCCCCGGAGCGGGGCTGGCACTGCAGGCCAGGGCATGGAACTCCCGGTCCCCGCATCTGCCTAAGCAGGCACTTTAATCCACTGAGCTATTGGGCCAGCCTTCATGAGACTACTTGGTAAAGGTTGTTTTAGTTTTCTTAAAGTTTTGATGATTGTTTTCAGTATTGCTTAATCATATTCTCAGTGGAGGTGAATTTTTGGCAATGTCTGGAGATGTGTAAGGCTCTCACGAGTGAGGGGGTTGTGAGGTCCTAGTAATGTTCAGTTAGTAGGGCCCAAGGACCACTCGTGAGATCCTGCTAAGCATCCTGCATTACACAGCATAACCCCAAATGTACCCCCAGTAACAAATGATTCAGCCCAAAAATACAATAGTGCTTTGTCTGAGAAACCCCAGATAATCATGTTTTTTGTTAAAATTTTCCAACTCTCTAGGAAAAGGCAACAGTTATATAAGACTTGCTATTGGCTAACATGTTCTTTGAATCTTTATTTATTTGGTGCAGGGTCTCGCTACGCAGTTCAAACTTATGGTGATCCTTTTGTCTCAGCCTCCTGCTGCACCTCCAGGCCTGATTTCAGTGGCCAGCTCAGTGTGGGGCCAGCACAGCATGCAGTACTGGGATCGCCCCCCATGTCCTTGTGCTTGCTAGGCAGGTGGTTAGACCCTGAGCTATCTGCCTGGCCTACTTAACATTTTTAAGAAAAATCAAGTAGTTCTGTCCTTTGATTTTTGTACGATTTTGAGTGTTGGACTCAGGCTGCTACAGTCCATAAAGAATTCTTAGTCTGAAGATTTTTTTTCTGAGGGCGTGATTTGACACCCAGCACAACTTTAGCATCTCTATTTCACACCCACCTTACACATTAATCTCAGTGAACATTAACATTTTCAGTGCTATTTTTTTATTGTTTAAAGAGACACTACTATTTCTTACCTCCATGCCTTTTTCACATGCTGTTCCCTTTGCTCATAATGCTCGTCCCTTTCTCCCTTGACTTGAGAAATTCCACGGACTTCAGCCTCTGTTCTCCTCCACTCTCATCTTCTGGCCTCTACAGGATGGCTTGAGGGGTTCATCTCTTGCCCAGACACTAGGCACCAGGCGCACCCCATGGCTCAGCTCAGTCTCTCCTGATGTGTGTCATTGCTTAGAGATGAAGCCGGGTGTGAGTGCACCCGAGTGATCACCTCCTTCCTATCCAAAACATCAACAATGGAAAAATGACGACAACAACAACAACGAGAGATAGCGTTTTCTTCAGTTACATGCAGTCTCTAGGATCGCTGTGAACCCAGAACCTGAGATTTAGCAGAGACGCATGGAAAAGGGCAGCTTCAGTGGAGACAGTATTAGATTTGTACAGGCAGTTAGACATGTGTCAGGAATTTACCTCTGCCACAAGGCTATGTGGCTACAGCTGGCTCTTCATCATGCTGAACCTCTTTATCTCCATGAAAATAGAGACAGTGCTTCATAATAGTATTGTAAAAATCAGCGCGATTAAGCTTGAAACTCCCAAATGATGCTATGCAATAAATGACAGATCTCTTTAGAGAATGTACTTTGCACATAAATTTTGGAGAATTCCGAGCTAAGCAGTGCTGTCCACTGAAGAATAGACAACTCTGTCCCCAGCCCTTGTTACACTGAACTGTTTAATTCAATGATGAAAAGGAATCTTCAGAAAAATATGTTAGAACTGAAGATTTGTGAAGAAAAAAGTTCAGTTCGCCAGAGTAGATTTTTTTTTTTTAATGTCTTTAGGGTCTACAGGGTCTCACTACACAGATTGTATTCATTGTGATCCTCCTGTTGTCAGCCTTCCATGCACTGGGATTACAGGTGAGCACCACCACTCCTAGCCTCAATCTCCGTCTCAGCCTCAGGGGCGGGGCCAGCATGGCACGCCAGAGATTGAACCCCGGCTGCTGTTTCAAATCCACAAGGAAGTGGAGATCCCCCTTAAACAAAACCCTCTCATTATTTTGTAAAATATCTTGGTGGGCGGTGCCTCTGCTCTCTGCCCTTGCCCCGTAAGGATCGTTGTGTGTGGCCAGCGAGGGGACGCATGTGTGTGTTGAGCTCTGCATAGTTTGGGAAAAGAAAAAAGCAATAAAAAATGATGAGCTCATTTCAGGGATGATTAGAGATGAACGAGAGGACTGCATACGCTCCATGCTAAAAAAAACAAAACCAAATCCATGAACTGCTCAGAAGGGTGTGATGAACTTCCTAGTGCTAAGAAAGGGAAACCGGAATTATAGGTCAGACACAGAATATATAGTCTGTAAGATTTCCATCTTCGCGCTTTTGTTAATCACTTCCTTCCTTCCCATAATGATTTTCATGAAAAATCTTTATGGAAGATTCTCCTGAGACTCTACCTTGCCTCTAGCTTGATTTGAAACATAGATGCCCTACACAAAATTGTAGGTAATGGAAGACCAGAAGAGAAGGTAGAATTCTGAGGCCTTTCAGAATAAAATCCTGCTGAGGCACAACCTAGTGTATGTGAGGACTGAATCATGACTCCTGGATGTCATTAGTAGACCGTGCCTCTCCGTCTAGATACAAGGAGTGATTGCCTACAGCCAGGCTCTGTTTCCGCATGGAGTTTTCTCTCTGTATCACTCCCTTCACTCGTAACTTCTTTCCCCTAATTCATACTTCTACATTGTTCTGGATTGCATTCTTGACAGCACCTGGAGAACTCTTCAAGCATAACGTGTGAAACTCAACTCAGCAGCTACCCGACAAGCCTACTCCTCTGGCTGACGCCCTCACCGGCTACATACAGACGCCTAAGCCGGACCTTGTATCAGAAGTCATACCTAGAAAACACCTCGTGGGGCTCACCTCTGGCTCCCCAGGCCCATCTCTACTGCATCCCAATGTTTGTTCCATGGTTATGCTCACCTGCATGAAGTCATCTGCCCACCTTGTTATACTCCTGCCTGAAGCAGGCTTTCTGCCTTTATGGACCTGCCTCTTACCTGCAACCTGGTCACATCCTCTGTTGTCTCACAGTTCAGCTGTAGTGTGGTCCCTCCTGCCCCATAGCTCATTATGCTGGCGTTACTTCTCTATGGGCCTGTCCTGCCCTGCGAGTGCTCCTGGTCACCACCCAGCACAACAACGCTCTGGTGGGTGTGTGTTGGAAGGAACAGGGCGTTGTTGTTCTTGTTGTTGCATTGCCTTTCCAGGACTTTTTCAGAAGATTCTTTTACTATACTGTTTTCCCCTTGCACTTTGTAGGGTACTTCTCTCCTAAGAGAATCTAAAATTAAATTACTGCTCTATTTCCCAGAAGGACTCCACATTATGTAACTCCTTTCATCCAAAAAGCTCTCTCGACACTGCACAGCAGAGATTGCAATGCCCTGCTGTGTGGATTGGGAAATAGAGAAGAAAAATGAAAGTGAAGCAAGCACCTTTCCCATTACTGACCTTGTTCCTGGATGGAGAACAGCAAGCCCTTTGCTTGATCACACCAGGTAGCATCCCAGCAGAGCCTAGTATAGCCTGGGGATCCGATTTTCCAGCTTAGCATACAGCAGATTTTCCTTACTGAAATTCCCATAATGTTGTTTCACGTGTGTCTTTCGTTTGTTTCACCTACCGTCACTTGAATCACACATCATGGCTATCATGCTTGTCACTTTTACTAATAGTGTTCCAGAAAAACTTTTGGTGATTTATTTTGGATGCATCCAGCCTAAACTTCAGATCTAGTCCAACTCTCCATCTAGTGACAGTAGTTCTTGAATAGGTTTGTCACCTCAGGGACTCAATCAAATTTCAGATGCCTTGATTCAACTCCAGATGTGCAAAGGAGATTCAATTCCATATTTTAATACAGTGATTTAAATTTGCACACTGGTGAAGATGAAGTGTGTTGGGTTCCATTCATTCCACTCTATCATTCATTCCTCGAATACCTAGTGTGTAATCATATGGCTAGCAAAGGGCAGAATTGCAGTTAATGTCTAGTTTTCTCTTTCTAGATAATTTGTTTTCTATTTTATTTCTTATTTCCATGTGCCTAAGTCACAGTCTTTTATTAATTTTGATTGATATTTCAGGTTTAGATATGCCCATTTATAATCTTTTGTGGTAGACATGATTTTATCTTACATTCTTATTCTCCTCTTTCTCCCAAGTTTTGCCAGTAAGTTCATCATTGTTTCTCTTGAAACATAATAAAAATTATGATTTATATTATTTCTCATGAAAACATTGTTTATTAACTCACATAGTCTGTCATTCATGTTTATCTTGAATGAAACTTTGTTTTCCCAAATTCCCCGTCACATTATTCATTCTGTGGAGAATAATCTTGACTCAGCGACCTTCATATTAGCGTCTCTGTTTTTCACACTCGCATCCAATTTATTTGCGAAGCCCTGTAGACCCGGCACAGAGGTGTCACCCTGCAGCTTTCATTTGCCTCTCTGTGGTGTGATGTCGTCGTCTCCCTGGATTCCAGTTCTGTGTCCTTGTTTTTCTGGCATAAGCACTGCTGCAGTTGCTTAAAATTAGCTCCATGGAAGCAAAGGCGAACCTTTAGAGACTGAGCGACCAAACTAAAATCAAAACCCACTCATTTATTGCCAAATGCCAACACTGCAATTAAACCTGAATAATGATTTTTTTTTTTTTTTTTTAGAAAAAGCAACTCATACTCTTGGCTTATGTGCTGACGGAGAGGGCTCTGCCTGCTGATATTGCGGAAGAGCTCTAGGTTCATCGTAGGGAATCTCAGCACCCTTGTTATCTTCAAGTACACTTTCTAAAGCTCACACAGTTTCGTTTTCTGGATAAGTAAAAGGCTCTAGCTTTCAAGTGGTCGGATAGCGTGAAGAAGGCGCTGCCCTGCTGTTCAGGCGGAGCTCTAAATAGTGCTGTGCTACTGGCTAAGGCACGTTTGCAACTTTCCAAATCTACTGATGGTGCATCGCTGAATATTCGGTTGCGAGATGTAGCCTGGTCGCAGGAGGCAGGCAGCTGGTGTCAGACGCTGAGAGTGTTTGCTGCTTCTCTCTTGGCGTCCTGGCCACGAGGATGTGAGCACACTTCCCTCCACTGTGTGCTGTCACTGTGCCACACCCGCCCTGTGACCTGCTGGTCATGGGCAGAACGAACTGAAAATGTGAGGTAAAATAAACTCACTGCGTCTTAGCAAAGTAGTGACAGGTGCATCTGCGAGAGCACGGCTCTTAGCATTGCTGGTTGGAGCCCTCAGACCTCGCTGATCGCTAACGCTGTTTGCCAAGCAGTTTTCTGTTGTCTGTCAGAGACGTGGATTGTCTCTTTGGGCCTGGCAGTCTGTAGTTCCACCTCGTGGCTTATGGAACCATTGTTCATCCATTGCTCGGAACTCCGAGCCCTGGCAATCCTTTCAATGTGGAAACCTAGTCTGACCAGTCTTGTTTCTTTGGGAGTTTTTGACCATTTATCTTCTTTATTATTTTTTGAAGATGCCTTGATTAGGTATAAATTTGTGAACTATATCTGCCAACCTAATTTTTCATATATAGTCAGCACTGGTAATATTCTTTCATTCTGCATATTTTCTTGACTTAATTTATCATTCTTTCATTATAATTGTGGATTGCAGAGGTCATAGTTTTAATTTCAGTGAGATTCTTTGTATAATTTAATTGTTTTACAGTACACCTTATTCTTGTTTAAGGCTGTGATACATTTTGGAGAGTATGAATTTATTTTTCTTTCTTTCCTTTTTTTTTTTTTTTTTCCTGTGGAACCAGGGCTTGAACTCAGACTCTTGCACTTGCCAGGAAGTGCTTATTCTACTGAACCATCTCCCTGACCCTGAATTTATTTTTCAATAGCCTACTTTTTGCTTCTCACATAATGTATTTCATTGGAGTTATTTTTTACTCCATTTTTGTTTTATTTTGAAATCCTTTTTAAACATCTGAGGATCTTTTGCAGACAACTCCTGTGCAGGAGCTAGAACTTCAAAAACAGAACTAAAGTCAGTATATAAGGCGGGCTTGCTAGACATGGCAGCTTGGTCAGAAAGGTGCGGAGACGTGGGATAGACCCACATTTGTTTAGAATATTTTTATTGGTGAATTATTAATATTATGAGGTTTATATTAAATAGCCACTACTTCAGTTTAGCTTGTGTGCTGCTGAATTGCACACAGCAATGGATTCCTTGCAAGAAAAAGTCACAAATACAAAATACTGAATTTTTTGTATCTTTGAGTGTTTATAAAAAAAATCAAAATTTTCAGTATCAACTGTTTGGGGTGTACAAAGTCAAAAAAAGAACAATGCAAATAAGTTCTTATGTAAACTATAATGAAAATACAAATAGAACTCTACAAAAACTAATGTATAGTTCAGTCATCACACTCAGTGCTGTGCACACATGACACCAGCGCATTCCACACTCACGTGTCGCTCGCACTGGTGGCGCGTGCCTTTTGCTTCCCTGGTTTGTAGGTCATACTTGACTTCTCAGTGGTCTTGCTGCTCTGCCAGGAATTTCTGTTCATATACTGTGTAGTTAACAAGAACATAAAAGATCAGTAAAATAAAGTCCAGATTCTTAAGTACAAATTCTGTATTGTGCATTTAGCGTAGACATCAACATTTTCACATCAGCTGCCTATTTGCTTCAAAAACCGAAAGATATCATGAGAAATAAATTATGATATGAGTTACAGTGAAAATACCATTACGTTTCAACAACAGAAATGAGCTTTACTTCATTTGTTACACCCAATGCAGTCTTTACACATGATAATGGCATGATCCATGCACATGTCTCGCATACGCTGACCGCGTGTATTCTTAGCCTTACTTTCCTATGTGGCAGTCTTGCTACCTCTCTTCTGTTTTGTCAGGAGCTTTCTACTATGGTGTACAACATGCACTTAGCAGGAAAATAAGCTATCAATAAAACAAATATCGAATATGTGATGAGTGTTACATATTTTGAATAGACAAAGCATTTTCACTTCAACTGTTGACTTGCTTACAAAATCTAAAAGGTAACATCAAATATAAAACTTATATAAACTATAATTTAAACACAAACAAAAGTCTACCACAGAAATAACTCTTGCTTCAACTGTCACACCCAAGGCGGCCTTCACATGTGACAACTTCATGTTTTATACGCAAGTATCACTTGCAATGATGAGCAGGTAGGTTTCCTTTTCTGCCCATTCTTAGAAGGGGCACTTGGCATGTGGTTGGTTTCCCTCTAGTTGTAGTAGGTCTTTTGGATACTAGACCTGCCTGTCCAACTCTCACCTCACTAGTGTGCTCCACAATTTGTTTTGTATAGTTCTTTGGGCAGGAATATTTTATTCCACCTCTGCTGTAAATGATCTCTCATGAATTCCAGTCCAAGTCCTCTTAAGAAAATACTCCATGATATTTTGCACTTGTTATTTTCTTTGTAAATTATCAAACTATTTACACTACACATGTTTAGGATTGGATAAAACACAATAATGGGTCGTTTCTTCATGTCCAAGTAGCAGCACAGTAGCTGCATGACACGTCAGTGTCTACGCCACCTTTGGTTTTGTTGTAGAAAGTTTGCATCTCAGGCTTTCATTGTGTAAAGATTTTCCTATCAGTACTTCCATCATGGTGCAATGTTCATATCAACAGTACTGGTTTTGCTTTTCTTTGCCATATACGAGGCTAACGTAAAACTTTCTAAAATCCAAAGGTTATAATGTACAATTCTCTGTGTTTGAAATTGCAACGTTTCATTTTCAATTGCTCCATTCCTGTGTATATTTCCTCGATAATTCGTATGCTGTTAGCAAATGTAACATCAATTGGAAAATGGTAAACCAATTATTGAAAGCCACATTTTGATTAGTTTGGAGATGGGGAAGACGTATCTGTTCACAACCTCATTCAGTTTAGTACTATATGAATAAGAACCTCATGGCTGAGTTCCACGGTAAATGTCCACAGTGAAAACATGATCTTTCATATCTGCAAAGGCATAAATTTGTATGCCATAGCTTGACCCATCACTCTTCCATAATTCTTTTACATTCCTGAAATTACCATGAGAAATCCCTACCAAGTACAGCAGACCTATGAATGCTTTCAGTTCAGCTAGTGTGTGTCATAACAAAACCATTTTTAATATGGCTGTTGGTGTATACAGACCTTTTACTTGCATTTCGGCCCGTCTGTGTTTCACAGCATCTTCTAGCATTTTGTCTGCTACGATTTCCAGTACTGAATGGCAATGCTGGCATTCAGTCCAATGCATTTCATCCCTGCCAACACCCTCACTATATGTTGGGACTTAGTTCTATGTTAACTTGTTCCATTTGGTTGCACGGATATTGTGCAACATTTCCCTAGTCAAATATGTACTCACATGTCTGTTTCCTTCAGCATCTGAGTCAAAGAGGTGTGTGCATTGGTCGATTCTTGCTCCATTCCACTGTCACAGGAGCTTTGGTTCACACGACCAGTGTCAGCATCATCACCACACACCCACACCACCCTTCTGTTGTGAAAGCAAGTACTTTACCTTAATGTATTATCTTCTTTATCCATGTATGAGTAATCTGATGATTAATTTTTGACTTCCTTCAAAACTTGCAAATCTGGATTGTCATGTGCCCTTGTATTGAGTTGGGATACTTCTACCAGAAAAAACAAAAGAAAACCTTTTTTTAACCAGTCCTGGAGTAGTGTGGGTCTATTGGACCCTCTCTAATGCGTGGGTAAATAGAAGCAAAATGAGTTATCTGGAGCATAATGTGGGTAAAAATCCCATTTTTCCACCCTTTCCCACTTGCACACTTTTTGTTGTTCATCATGCCAAGTAGGTGAACACCCGGATTGCTTTCTGTATCCCTCAGAGCATGGTACTGAGACAAGAAGCAAGCTAGCATTGTGCCAAAGTACAAATTTGTGGTAAAAAGTTAGGGATGGGTCAGCAGCGCCACTGCCATGCTCCGTGGGCTTTATGTTGGTTGTTAAGAACGAGGTTGCACATTAGGTTGGTAGACACTGGTAACTCACAAACATCAGTTCTTGGGGCTTCTTTCTTTCAAGAAATAAGCTTCTCTCCTGTTTAGGGCCAGAGGGAAGACTTCAGGTGGTGGTGGTGTTGTTGTTGTTGTGTTTGTAGCCCTGCGCCAGGTTGGCAGGTATACTATTTGGTGTCTCATGTCACCTTTCTTCCATTTGTTCAAAGGAAAAACAACTATTTAACTCAGGATATAGATATCTAACTGGTAGCATATACAGAAAATGAAATGAGAATGGAGTGATAATCCTATTATTGATTCCGTCCATTCCTCTGCTTTTATCTATTTTTTAATGTATGAGTGTTGGGTCTCTTGGGTATTGTGGACATGAATTAAATGTTTAATTGTCCATATCAACTTCCCAAACAGTCTTAGACCTTACTATCTACACATTACTTCTCCATTATTTCCAAATTTCTAAATGTGTGGCAAAATCCTTTGACTGCTGATGCCCATTTTCTCATTCTTTTAATCCTTGAAACTGTATTTATACTTTTTTGTGTTACTAGGGACTGATATCAGGAGCTTGCACTTGCCAGGCAAGCACTTATTCAACTGAGCTATCTCCTCAGCCCCTGGAATACTTCATCTAAAAAAATTATGTTTGCATAGTTTTTGTAGGAAAAGAAAATGAACACATTTTTTTGTACTATACTAAGTTGAAGGTGCCCATGCTCTGCCACTTTGTTAATTGATTATCTTACTTTAAATACCATCTTAATCAATATATAAATTATTATTCTATTTTATTTTAACATTAACATTAATATTGGTTTTTATCGTTTGTACTATCTATAATGTGCGAACTAATGTATAGCAAGATTTAAGTGTCTTACCCACAGTGACTGAGTGTGTCTGTTATGTAGGATTTGAACTCATATGTGATTGATTCTATCCCAACTTTCTACTTAGAAAAGACATGAAAAGGCCATATGTCCCTTGCCAATACCAGTCAAGTCACCTTTCTTTCACCTCTGGGAAAGATTGCTTCTTAGTTTCAGAAGGAATTTCCTTAGAAGAAAGTTTGCCTTCTCCCTCCTGTTACTTCATTGTTTTCTGTATTGATTTTGTTTGTTCATGTTTTTGATACTCTGCTGTCTTTAATGTGTCTTGCTTGCTATCTTTGAAGTCTTCTTAGATTTGTGGGTGACAGTCCTACTCCCCAAGGACCTTTCATTTCATCTCTGTCTGCTTTACTGCTAGTGAGGTATTGATTTCTTAGGAGACTCTACCAGGATTGGGGGAAATCAATACCCCATTAGACATAAGTGAAGAGAAGCAGCCACTCCTCTCTCGCTGTCCACTGACCTAACATGCTAAAGCAGTGCTCAAAGGTGGGGTTAGCTTGCTGAGCCCAGAGGTCTTCTGTAGTGACTATTTCTTCTAGAAAAAGTATAGAGGAGACAATGACAGAACAATCAAGAATTATAAATCCCTTTCTTTGAACTAAATGGAGTCATTTTGTGAGAATAATGGTGCCTGCTAAAGATTGCTGCAGAAGTTTTGCCATGGAACTTTTATAGTTCTTATAATTTTGGACTCTCTAGGGTAAGGCAATATCATCGATAGTAAGTTCAGGATGTATATATAGGTTGGTGTGTTATGAACATATAGATTATAGTTAAAGCCCTCATTGAAATGACCTAAGGAATAAGGAAAAGGACCAAGTACTCTTAGTATTCTCATATTTAGATTGGAGGATAATGACACAGAAGGGAAATCATAGAGTTAGAATAGATTTGCAAAGCACCAAGACTGGAATTCAGTGGTTTCTTTAATTCACAAGTCTAAAAAGATTGTCTTTGAGTGGCCTGAGGGTTTACATTCTTTAACAGTAATATTATTCTGGATTGTTGTTTGACTCAATTATATAACATTATTCTTAGTCTAACTCAGTGAAAATTGGACTTATTTACTAGTTAGTGGTTTAATAAAACCTAACTAGGAGGGTTAAATGATTGTCTTTTTCCATGCTACCAACAATGTGTTGCATTTTAAATCACTAGGATTCCTAACATAAATGAGAAGTATCTTGTTTGAAGCAAAGTTTTGACCACATTTAAGTTACTTAGTGATATTCAAATTTAATATAAATAATTTAAAATGCAAATGTAAATTTCAGGTCCACAAAAGGGTACAAATGTTCCATAAATCTGGATTGGAAAGCCAGCTTTTGCAACTTGCAAAACCCTGTTCAAAATGAATTTTAATTTGACATTTATTAAGAACTTTCAAGTGTTGAGCATTTCTGTCATCTGCTTTCTTCTCTAGTCTCCACTACAGCACAGCCTTGCACTCTTCTATAAGACTTCTCTTTGCTTAAAATTCTTGCTGTTGTTTACATGGAAGGGAATTAAGACCCCTTTCTGTTCTCCTTACCTGATGCCTCATCTGTCCACACACTCTTTTCAGTGGACTGAGCAGATGTGTTGACTGACTATAGACCAAGCCCCGCGTGCTGCAATGAGGCTTCAGTCCACTTCCGCTAGATGCATAACAGTGTATCTATTTTGTAGAGTGTTATTTGTATTGATTTTTTTTTTTGAATAAGTTTATCAAACTATTGACATATCGCATTCAGAAATCAGTTCAGGACTTTTTTTTTTTTTTCCTATATTTTAGGGAAGGATCTAAAGGGTGGTCAGGGTCTCACTATTAGATTTGACTCATAGTGATTCTTCTGTTTACAGGCTCCCAAAGCTGGGATTATAGGCGTGTGCCAAGACACCCAATCTCAATCCCCATCTCAGCATGTCTGGGGGGGGGCGGGTTGGCGGGGCATGCACAGGCCCGGAGGATTGAGCTGCTGGCTCCTTTGCCTGCTTGCAGGCTCCTTAATCCACTGAGTTTCTTGGCTGGCCCTAGTTCAGGACTTTTGAAGTGCATAATTAGACACTTAGTCCTCAGTTTGAGTCCATGTAAATCTACTGTTTTTTTTTTTTTTTGGTTTTGTTTTGTTTTCGGAACTGGGGATTGAACTCAGGACCTTGTGCTTGCCAGGGAAGTGCTTATTCCACTGAACCATCTTTCCGGCCCAAATCTACTGTTTTATTTGGAGTCAACCCAAAGTCACCTTGTGTAAAGGAGCATTATAAGGGGAATTATTCTTAAATTATCAGATGCACAAAGCAGTCTCTTGATTCTTCAATCCACAGTCTTTATCAGAGAAGAAAGTGTAGTTATTCTGTGTAAGTCTGCCTCCTCTGGGTGTTCTTTTTAAAATTTTTTTCCATACATAATAAACGTATTCATCATAAGAAGTTTATACTTACTCATAATATATCTTAATTTTTTCCTATTCCCCTTCCCTCTTTTCAACCCCTTCCTTCCCTCCCCATTTATAAAAGCTTTGTGTCTTACTTTTTCATTGCTAAGACAAAATATTGAACACCCAAAAATTAAAGGAAAGAAGGTCTATTTTGGCTCATGGTCCACAGAGGCTTCCCTCCATGGTTGGCTGGCTTCCAGGCAAGGTGGCTTTGCTGGGGGGAAACAGCTCTTGGCAGGCAGAAGCAACAAAGCAGAACCTCAGGAGCATGTATGGAGATGGAAACCTCTCCCTGGGATGGCCTCAGGCTACCTGACTTTGGGGCAGTGCCACCCATGTCCAGGGTGAGCCTTCCTGTCATCCACACCCAGAACCGTGCTGAATCCATTAGTGATCACTGAGTTGATAACTCAGTAAGTATCAGCACAGCCTTGAATCCCAGCACCATACCGTCCAGATCCACTAACCAATGAAAAGTCCTACCTATGACCACGTAAGGCTTTGGGAGGACATGGAGGCACGAGCTGTAAAACTTTGTTTCCATTTTCTCCTTCCATTCTCTATTTAAAAAAACCCTCCCCTTCCCTTTCTTTTCCCTACTCCCTCCCTTATTTCTGCTCCTGTTTTTTTTTTTTTTTTTAACAAATTCTTTCTACTTCCCAATAGCTGCTCTCCATTTTGCCCCTTATTTACCATTTGTGGGTTTCTCACATGAGAGAAAAAATATGTATTTAAACTTGTGTTTCTGATTTATTTCACTTAAATTATGGTCTCAAAATATATCCATTTACCTAAGAATGCCTCATGTTTGCCTTTCTTTGAAGTAGAATAGTACCCCATGCATATAAACAGCACATTTTAATTACCCACTCATCTGTTGATTGGAGTAAGCAGGGGTACGCATGTGTCACAGTGGCGTGGTGATCTTAACCCTTTTAGGAAGATACCAACAAGGGGAAGAGCTAGATCGAATGGAATCCGCAGTTGTAGATTTTGAGGAATCTCCACACTGATTACCACAGTCTACAATCCCGCCAACAGTGGAAAAAGGTTCCTTTTCCCACAGCCTTACCAGCATTCGTGGTTGGCTGATTTCTTGATGAGAATGATGCTTTCTGGATAGAGATGGAATCTTCCCAAGTGTGTCTTTTATCTGGCAATGGTATTATTCTTTGGAATCCATTTGAGTTAGTAAATTCTGCCAAACAAGCAAGAAGTAAGAACTGAGATTAGTTATTGAATTTCAAGAATTTTATTTTAATCTTAATTTTGTTTTATTTTGAAAAATAAAAACAAAAACAAGGACAAAAATCAGAAACAAATACAGAAGCAGGGTGACGTATAAGAATGCATATGTTACAGATTTTGAAACCAAAAATAGTTAACAATGGTTGATCTATTATCTATTTTTATCATCAAATCTGTTGCTCAGATTAACAGATATAGTTATGCAAGATTGAACACGTGCTTGAATATTACTACTTGCTTTCAAGAAACCTTAATTTTTTGTTCTTGTCTCTCTTTCCCAAGAAATTTTTTAATTTCTTTTTTTCTAAAAACGTATTGAGGAATTATTGTGTGCCTGTCATAGCTACTTTTCTTGTTGCTGAGACAGAAATACTTAGCACCCAAAGTTAAAAGAGGAAAGATTTATTTAGCTCACTGAGGCTTCAGTCAGCAATCGGCTGCCTTCCAGGGAGAGGGTACGGCAGACGGACACCACAGAGTAGAAAGGGCTCATGGCCGGAAGAAGGTAACCAAACAAAAAGAACAAGACCACTCTCTTTTGTCCCTCATACTGTATCCAGGCTACAGGGATTAAGGTGGTGCCAAGCCAACCAGTGGGCTGATTTAGTAATCGCACACCTTTAATCCTGGCATTTCATATTCTAGATTCAGCCACCTCTGAAAGGTCTTCACCTGTGACCACATGAAGCTTGGGGGGAGGTGACATCTAGATCCAAATCGTAACAATGCCTTTCTGATCAAGGTAGTTTTAAGGAATTATTTATATTTCAATTCTACTTTCTTCACCGTTTTTTTTTACATGTCCAATATAGCCCCAGTTATTGTCTTTACTCCATATATATTTTTTATCTTCCATATATTAAGATAACCTGATTTATAACTATTTGATAATGTATAACTTTATGGAAGATATTTTTCTAGTTCTTTTGCAGAAATCACGCACTATTTATATCTATCTAAAATATAAATACAGGGCTGGGGAGATAGCTGAGTTGAATAAGGTCTTGCCTGGCAAGCACAAGGGTCTGAGTTCAATCTCTGGTTCTGCCAAATAAATAAATAAACAAATAAATAAATTATAAATACATATATCTACATGGAAGTAGTTGATACAAATGTCTGTAAAGCAATATAAAAAAATCTGGAAGCATCATTGTCCAGATTTAAAATGTTTCAATGGTGACAGATTTGTACTGCTGCCTCCAGTTCCCCCTGCTTCCCCACCCCACCCCAAGGTGCCCACACAGGAGGTGCATCCTGTGTCTGTCAGGTCACCATACAGGTGAAGTGTGTACACATGAGCTAAGAGGGACCACTCCTGGCGCAGCTGTCTCCTGGAACTGAAGTTGTTCTATTTTCCATGTAAACATGTGACTGAAGCTATGTTCCTCAGAATCCTTTTTCACAGCTTTCAGGGTTGAGGTTGAGGGTGGGAAACTATTTCTCTTTGTGGGCAAAGCTGTTCCGGAGGATGCAAATCTCTCTATGTGCAAAATGCTGCTAGCAGATGGAGAAAATGAAGCTGTCCTGATGGTACTTGACAATCTTACTTTATTTCCTAAGGTTTGTCGAGAAACCTGAGATGTTTCACAGTTCCATCACTCCTGGAGCTACCCTCCAGGTGGCCTAGGCAATTCGGCGAGATTCTGAGTTCTGTAACCAAGAGTTTGTGGCTAGTCAAGTTGATAAAGTGCACTTGCTTTAGTAAGTCATCTTTTGGACATATGCCTTATACTTAACCTCTCAATCTGAGGAATCTTTCCCATTAAGGGAGCATTATCCTTAGACTGCCAACAAGTTTAGCTATATTAGTCAAAAGGTAGAGAGAGACTTGAGTGTCATCTTCAGTCTTGTTTTGACAAAGAGTGTATATTCTCTCCCTTCCTAGCTGCTGAAATTGACACCAAAAGGAGGACTTGACAATGACCATTAGAGTTCGCAGTAATTTCAAGACTAACACGAAGGCCAACCAACCCCCTCCATAAGCTGTGCTGATGTAACGGAACATCATTATAATGATATCAATAGAGAGCTTGTTTCGGAATTTTTGATTGGAGTTGCTTCATTTTTCTTTGCATTTCACAGAACAGTGTTGATCGTCTGTGTGTTCACATGCCCCATGGGAGCTTCTGGTGGCATTCCAAGTGTAGGACCCCACTTCTGCCCTCAGGAAATTTACTATCTAATGAAAAGGTGAAATTCTCAAAAATAACTGCAAATATATATGGTAATAGATACTACAGAGGACTGCTAAGAAATACTAGGTGCTTAATCCTGCCCTGCTGGGAATGGTGTTATCCGCACTGGGCTACCGAAGTGGGCACTGCCTGGAGGGCTGCCTTGCTATCAGCAATGAGGCTTCTTGTTTCTAGCTTTGCATTGTGTGTATCCACTCTGTTAAAGTCGTATTAAAAAGCATCATCTGAACTAAGCTCATACAAATGGAGAGGTGTAAAAAGGAGGTAGCTGGGCTCAGATGAGGGTTAAAACCCTACAGGAATAATATGGAATCAGTCAACACCTTTGTCTTTCAGCCCACTATTCCATCCACAACCACCCCGCACAAAGCACTTGTATTGTAGGTCGGCAGCTGCTAGGCTGCACAAAGAGAAACACTGCTGCAGTGGAGATGCAGCACTAGGTAAGAGTTAGGTCAGCAAAAGCACTTATGCCTACTTGGCGCTCTTTTCCTGCTATGGGATGGGAGACTGCTTGCTCTTACCCAAACAGCTCTTCAAAGCCTGAATCTGACTTTTCCTAATTTGTCTACTGTAGTTAGGTCACACAGCTTTGGTGCCCCTCATGTCATCCAACCAGTAGTGATAAACCACTTCACCAATGGTACTTCCATTCAATGTGGAAACTGTAATCACATTCCATATTCTTTTTTTTTTTTATTAATTTTGAGAAACACATAGCAATGAGACAGTCTCAAAGCCGATTACTAGGACAGTTTCAATAATCAATACATTACATATTGTTGTCTTCATAGTGGTTATTCGTAGTACAAGATGCAGACATGATATCCTGTCCAAA
>NDGM011082359.1:0-10865 GCA_002564305.1 Octomys mimax | reverse complement strand
TGTTAGCAAGTGTTAGCTATTAGCATGAGAGAGACAGAGAGACAGAGAGAGAGACAGAGACAGAGACAGAGAGAAAGGCAGAGACACAGAGAAATAGAGACAGAATCAGAAAGATAGAGGTGAAAAGATTAAAATTAATTTTTCATCAAGCAAATATTTATAAAGAGAGTTTTTTATTCTATTAAGCTTCTGGTCAGTTCATGCAGTCATGGGTATTTGGTAAGGATTCCGTTGACTAACATAATTTTTGGTAATACGTTATTATGTACAGCACACATGCCCACTTTGACAAGAGAAGATGCATTCCTAGCAATTATGCTGATAAATAAAACATTTCTCTCGTATCTTAAAAATTATGTTGACAAAATGTTTAATATCATTTAGTGATTTACACGATGATGAGTAGAAATTTTACACAAGAGAAAAAAATTGTAGTTTAAGATATAAATGCACTCATGAAAAATTCAGCAAAACTTGATACCTTCTATTTTCCAGAAAGTTTCTGAGTATAAAATGTCTAAATCAAAGCACTGCTTTCTGTGTAACCCATAGAACAAACTGGGGTAGTTGTGCCAAGTTATTACATTTGAGAATCTCTTCTTTATTTTTATAACAAGCACCAGTCGGGCAGTATTGAAATGTATTTTCAAGAAATGATTGGTAGTGTGGGGCAGTAGCAGAAATGTAAATTTTCCACCTAAAGTAGTCTAGGTAGATTTTATGTAAGCTTATATCAGAGAGGTCTTTGAGACTAACTTTCCATATTTAAAATAAGGACAATGCCATGTTTAGTATAAAAAATTAACAGAAGTACATAGCATGCCATAGCCCTTAAATACTTAAACCCTCCTTCCAAGCTGGGTTAGGAATCTCTCTGAACCCCTTCTCACCACTCTGCAATCTGTGATAATTCATTACCTGGCTAACATGTCCTTACCAGCTTATATGTTTCTTGAGAGTAAGAGTTCCACTTTATTTTCCATTGTATCCTTTGTGCGTAGACGCACGATGATTGAATTGGACAACAAAGCTTGGCTCACTTCTCTGGATTTATATACAGTTAATTATGGTGCAAATTTTATGAACCTTTTCTACCATCATGGAATGTTCTGTTAGACATTGTTGTTCTTCATTACACAATAAGCAGGGCTGGATTTTTACTAAGAAAAGACTTTTTGTACAGAATGATTGCAAGAATTGCATCTTCTATTTAGTTAAATGTGAGAAACTCTTCCTGGGATATTGCACATCTATCTTAATGTGACTTACTTAAATGTAATTGCATGACACACAACTCCTAGCTGCTTGCCATAAAAAGCAATAAAATTTCATTTTATAGTGAGTGAAGAATATTTACTAAGATCCTAGGTAAAGATACATTGAGAGAGTTGCAGCTAATCTTCTACAGACTCTACTTGTTCATAATTTTAAATCAACGAGAAATTTAGTTTCAAGCCTTGAGGTGCTTCTTTTCTTAAAACAGAAATTATTTATTTATTTTTCATTATCTTCCTAATTGAAAATTGCCACAATGTATCCCACCAGAGGAAAGATATATTCTAGTCAGGGGAAAGAGATACCAAAGTATTTTCTAAGAGAGGAGGCATGCACTGAAATTCATTTTCAAGCGTCTTGTTAATATTGATTCCTTTAAAGATGTCAGAGAAAGCCTTCTCCACAGCTAGAAGGATATGAAACCACTTGAAAGTAAACTGGAATCTTCTCATTTTCAGAGTACATTGCTTGCAGAAGAGGGCTTCTGCTCATCAGCGTTTGTCAGCGCTGTATTTCAGCATCCACCTTCCCTGGCTGAAGTTTAGAAGAGGCTCCTTACTCAGCGCATGTACTTCATTAGCTTGTCTCCTAAGAATTGAAACAGCAGTAAAAGCAACAAATGAAACATTTTTCTAGTTTATTTTCTCATCCCAAGAAATGTTGTTCCCCTTTTGACATAAATCATCTGCCATCTATACTATCCTGCTGCACTCAAAACAAACCTTTCTGCATTTTTATTGAAGTGTCTTATTAAACTTTTATAGGATTCATTGTGAAAGGTTTTCCCTTCCAACTTGATTTGCTTTCCTGGATGTTCCAACAGATAGATGGGAACTACTAATTTTTTAATTAATTAATTAATTTTCATTTATGTATTTGGTACAGGGTCTCACTATGCAACTCAGACTCGTAGTGATCTTCCTGTGTTCTGCCTCCCCAATGCTGGGATTATGCCAGGACTCCTCCAGCAGCTCAGCATGCCACAGGGATGGAACCCTGGTCCCTGCACTTGCCAAAACAGGAGCTTAGTATGCTGAGATATCTCGCCAGCCCGGAACTACTAATTTTTGATGGAAGTAAATTCCTTCAGATTTTCCCCAATGGCACGGGCTGAATTTTGTCTTTCCACTCAAAAACTATGTTGAAACTTCTAGTACCCAGTACTTAAGAATGAGACTAGAACTGAATGTAGAAACTCTAGAAAGGTAGTTAGGGTAAAGTGGGATCATTAATCAATAGGACAGGTGTGATGGTAAGAAGACAAGGCTAAGATGCAGACATCCTCATTCCCAGAGGGAAGGCCAGGTGAAGACAGAAGACTGCTGCCAGCAGCCCTTGAAAGGCACCAGCCCGGCCACACCTGATCTCAGTTTCCTAACATCCGGAACTGTGAGATAATACATTTTTATTGCTTAAACAGTTCAGTCTGTGGCTCTTCACTGTAACAGCCAGACAAAACTAATACAACTGAGTATAATAAAGGTGCCAACAAGTAGAAACAGAGGCCATTTCTGATTCAGAATCAAGACCTAGAATAAAATCAAATATGTGAAACCAAATTCAAAGTGCAAACTTGAAACCTAGAAGCAGGCTAAGAAAATAACTCTATCCATATTTTCCCTTTTCTTGTGTGTCCTTTCTTCACGATGATGAGAAAACTCTACCAGGAACCCTGCCTGAGAGGCATAGTGGAGCAGAAGCTGGGTGAGGAAAGGCTGGTTGTGGTGAGTTGAGCCTGATGGGCCAAATGGAAAGTTGAATTGTAGGCTAATACTAGAACAGCAGAAGAAAACTGAAGTAGGGATCAGCTTCAAGGTTGTGATTTCCAACAGGGAAGAAGGAAGTTTGTTTTTTAAAAGAACCAGCTTAGAAAGACAAAAGGACCAGGGTTTGTTCCCTAGCATGCTGCGCTGGCCCCACCCCGGAGCGTGCTGAGATGGACATTGAGACGGTGTGGTGGCGTGCACCTCTAATCTCAGCGCGTGGGAGGCTAAAAACCAGAGGATCCCTATGAGTCTGATCTGTAGAGTGAGATCCTGTACTAAATACAAAAAAAAAAAGAAACAAAGAAAGAAAGAAAGAAAGAAAAGAAAAAATATTTAAAAGACCCAAAGTAAATATGCAAGTATAGAAAAAAGAAGAGATAAATATCTAAACTCTCCTGCTAACTGAATGTAAATTGTTGAATTTATCCATAATTTCTGGAAAGAATGTATTTGAGTATGAGATTTTTTTTTCTGAATTTGAGCACAATTTATTAACTTTATCAGACATAAAGACAGAGTGCAATGAGATAACATTTTGAAACTTCATCTTTCAAATTAAATTAGCCACCTGAATTTATTTCTTCATCCTCAACATAAGCCAGTTCAACCACAATAGCTATTAACCAGAGCCTGGCTTATTGATATCTGTTTGGAAGAGACAATAAAGCAACAATATAATTTAGTAATAAATACAATAATAAGTAACAGTTATTAAATGCTATGCAAACTTACCATAATTTTGTCCTCATGGCCCACTTAGTTTTTATTACACCCCTTAAGCCATTATTTGCCTGTTTGGAAAAAGAGGAAATTAGAAAACTAAAGATAAGTAACCTCTTGCTTCATGGCTAGGACAGCAGGAAGTGGTACTATTGTCTGAAACAGAATCAAAGTTATTTGAGATGCGAGGATAATGCGGGTAGTTTAGGGCTCTGTGGAAAAGCCTGTCAGCTTGAAACGGCATGAAACAAGTATACAGCTCCAAGGATTTCAAGTAATGGAAAAATATAGAGAAAAATGAAAACAGAGAGGCATTTTTTATGTATTTAGTATGCTGGAAGTGAGATGATTTATAGGAGAAAAGAACGGAGAGAAATATTAGACAACTAGAAAGCTATGTACCTACCTTCAACCTCCCAATTCTGTGGGCATCTCTGTGTTAGTGCAAGTGTGACACCTCAGAGTCGCTGCAGGAGGCCCTTGGGGCCCACCGCACCCTGAATAAACAAGCACATTTAAATGTGTCATAGCCTTGAAAATGAAAGGCCTCCTCCTATAAGAAGCATGATACAGCAAGGGCCACCATGGCTGTTCTAAATCTGTTGGTCCCTGGAGCATGGAGGACAGATTGCGGCAGATCCAGCCTTGGGAGAAAGGTGTCTTTCGTTGAGTGAATTCCATTCAAGGACAGCTTGATGCCCACACAGCATGCTAGGATGCTGCTACTGGTCTTCTCTCCCACTGCCTTCCCCGGCTCTGACTTGCATCCCAGTGCCACAGCTCACCAGACTTCTCTGCTTTTCCCCATTTCTCTTTTCAAATGTGTCCTCTAGCAACAATCCTTCTATGTTTAATCCCATCTTTAAACCTAGCTTTGCTTCAGAGGACCCAAAGTATCACAAAGTATTTTACTGTTGTTCAAATATGTGCAGTTGCTGGTGTAATAAACATCAACATTATCAGAATTGCTGAAATTCCAAGCACTGTTTAATGGGTTTATTCTGACATCTTGAGGGTCTGCTCTTCCTTTCATCTCCCCGATAGTCACCCTCCTCCACACCACCAGCAATGATCAAGATTACTGATCATTCCTAGTGTCTCCTGGAACATGTTCTTGCTCCTATTTTATTTTCTATATGATAGAGTCAGGTAATATCTTCTAAGTGTAAATCTTTTGAAATTTTTTTTTCAGTACCAGGAATAAAATCTAGTGCCTCTATACTGAACTATAATCCCAGATTTTCCTGGGTTTTTGGTTCTTGTTCAGTCACTAAAATGCCCAGCCTAGGCTCAAACTTGTGTCCTCTTGCTTTGGCCTCTGAATATACTAGGATTATAGGCACAAACCACCATGCTGGTCCTATGCATAAATCTTGAATGCACAAATTACTTTATGACTGTTTAAGTGTATTGTCTAGTAGGCTAGAATCATTAGGTAATTTAGGCTCTCACAGACTTTGCAGCCTCTTTTCCATTCCTGGATTAAATCTGAGGCAGGTTCTACAGTTTTCAGAGTGCTGTAAGAGTCATCCATTAATTAAGCTCTTTGGCTCAGTCTGAAAAAAATGAGTTCTTTCTAGCAATGTTCTAACATTCTAGACTTCTAGTTGAGAGAAGTCTAAGTGAAATTTTTTTCTTCCCACTCCATCTTGGCTGGATCTATTTGGTATTTTCTCTGTGGGAAGGCTGCTGTGCCAGGTCTTCAAATCAGACTGTTCAATTCATCTTCAAAACTCCATGTGAAATCCTCAGGAAAAATTTTCATCTACTTCTTCACCCTAGCCCACAAGAAATGATAAATACATGATTATTTCTGTGAACCATGTAATAATAAATGTTTTTTTCTTCTACTATAATATAATCTCTCACATCAGACTTTCATATGTCTTATGTGTAGGTTTAATTTTTGTTGCTAGTATGATACCTGACCCCTTAACAGTCACCCAGTAATATTTTTGGTAAGTTAATATGGAAAAACTAAATGGACAGTAAAAAGTATGACAGCTATCAAGAAGGTGTAAGGGAAAATAAAAAGGAATTATTAAAAAGAAAACTATTGGAACATGTTTTAGTTTCTTAAATTCATAACACTACAGTCAATTATGGGCTTTTAAAAAATATTTCTCCCCAAAAACAGAGATTTGAAAAAAGGATTTAGCAAAAAAAAAAGTTTATAACAGGAATAGTGGCAGTGTCAGAAATGTCCGATAGATTTTTGTGTTTCTCAGGAACCCATCCTTGATTTAAAGAATGAATGATTTCTCAGGGGAAAAAAAGGAGGCAAAGAGAGTATGTGTCCCTTTACTTTTTCTAGGTAAATGGAAATTAAGTACCAAGAAATGAGGATCTGGAACAAGCATTTGCCTCTGGGATAAAATGAGTGATGAGAGAGAAAGCAGCAGACAGGAGTCCTCTCTTACTTCAGCTGTAACAGGTTCTTCAAGAGGATATGGTCTGAATTTGAATAGGAAACACTCTATGGTTAAATGTGGACAACTAATGTACCTTTTTCAAAATATTATGCAGGTATGCCCTTTAGTCCAAATTTACAACTTTTATATTGTTAGAATTTCTTCTTTTGCACTAAGCCTTGTTTTCATACTGCCTTTGCCCCAAGATCTGTTCAACTCTTCACTTGGGTTCTGATTCAAGGTTGAAGCATTATGCTTGGAATTTGATCTTAATAGACAAATAATTCTCTCCAAAAGCAAAGCTGATAGTCTTCCTCTAGTTTTCCTAGGTGCTAAGCCACATATTGTACAGATCTCCAACGTTAGCACCAAATTTCCAGACCAGACTCCACAGAGAGCAGTTGATAAGGTTCTATGCCCAAAAGAATGACAGCCCCAAAACATACTGAGCCCTTGCCAATTTGCGTAATACATCATATTATTTTGCTGGCAGAAGAGTAGAGTGAATGACAATTCAAAGGAGCAAAAACTGGAGGCTGTCAGGACTAAGGAAAGATCTGACATCATGGAGCTATGTGCCAAATTTGATGCTGACAGGGAATGCTGAGGTCACATCCCAGATGTCTTGGTTGGTGTCAGACAACTTCAGTAAGAGCCAGTGGTTTAAACTGTTCCTTAATTCTGTGCCAGAAATGTTAACCCCTGAGAAAAAGTGCAGCAAGAGGAGGGAGAGCCCTTTTGAACAGAGTTAACTACTAGATGCTAATTCATGGACACAACTGCAAGGTTTAAACGTGTAGCCATAGAGCATCATCTTTCCACTAGATAACACAGATCTGAATCCTAGCTCAGGGCTCTTGGCTAGAGCTCAGCAAGAAAGAGGCAGAATAATGACAATGGACACTGATTGCAGGGGAATATGTCAGTGAGTGTACCTCCCCAGAGGTGTATGCTTGAAGACGATAAACTGAAAAATTGAATATTGAAACTCACAGTTGTCAGAGTTTATTCCCCAAACCCGCATGCTCCTGCTTAGTTTTATAATAAATATCAATTACCCAGTAGGAGAGAAGAGAGTCACTGTTCAGTACCAGACATCTGGTTTTGAAAACAGCTTGCCTGAGGAGAATACAACCTGCAAAAAAGAATCTATGCAGCCTGCATCCTCCAGTGAAGAAGCAGCCTTGCATCCAGAAAATGATTCACTGCGCTATTTTAATTTTATATTTATATGCTGCATATAATACTTTGCCTGTATAATCTACCTACTTTCAGTTATTTATGGCCAGTGGCCCCCTAAAATGGGAAAGGCATCTAAAGTTAGCAAAGGGTTTAGAGAAGTGAGGCATCACACAAAACAATGTAGTGAAGCGGAGAAGCTAGATCCTACTGTACTTCTGTTGGCAAGATTGCTGATTTCTGACCTTAGGTGAGACAGTGACCATCTTATAAATCCTAGGTTGGTTGCATTTAGATTGGTGAGTTAGAGTTAGATCATCTCCAAGAGCCTGATAACTCTTAATACCTGATGTGAACTGAGGCTGATACCTGAAACACAGACTTGTAGCCTCCTGTTCAAGTTTTCATTTCTTTAAGAATATGACCACTATTAAGGAATAGAACATTGCAAAGGAGTCTTGGAAATTTCCCCATAGAGACTTTGGAGGAGGGTTAACCAAGACTTTGAATTTCTTCACTTCTCTGGATAAGAAATAAAGTTTTAAGAATATTTAAAAAATATAGTAGGAGACCTTGCCTCTCCTCTACCTCTACAAATCTCACTGAGCAAGAAAACCCTGAAAGTGGCAAGAGAATGTCCCCAAGTCATCCACTGCATGCATAAGCTAGCCAGATGGAGGATTCAAGAACTCAGCCAAAAGCCAGATAGAATACTGTGTAGAGCCATATGCAGGTACTTTAGCAAAGTTACACTTTCCCAAAGCAGAGTAGCACACAGAAACATACTTGTTAACTATTTGCTGGCCTTTGCTAGCTGCCTTAATCTCTTTTTACCATTCTTTTTTCTAAATGAACTATACCATAAGTTAGATGTTCCTGTTTAAACCTTTGAGGGAGTAATTCAGGAAAGATAACCATAGCTGGCCTTTGATTTTCTTTTTTTAGAAAAGTAATATTGTCGCACAAGGGCCTGAGTTCAATTCCCAGTTCCACCAAAAAGAAAAAAGAAAAAGAAAAAAAGAAAAGTAATATTGTGTTGCTCTTCTACTTCTCTGTTTATGTAAAAGAATCCACCCCAAAATTCTGACTTTAAACAACAGTGTTTATTATTTCCCACAGTTCTGTTGACTGATGGGAAGGCTTCTCTAATGGTCTTCCCTGACTTTCATAGAGCTATATTTGGAGGGAATATTTCCTGGCTGGAGGATCCAGGAGACTTTCACTCAGATTTATGGAAAGTGGTCCTGATTGGGGTTCTCTCTAGATTCTCAGCCTCCTATAGGCTACAGTGGGATTCTTATATGGTAGTTTCAGATGAGCATTTCATGGTAATAAAATGGAAGCTTCAAAGCTTCTCATGTTATATCTTCAGAAGTTGTACAACCTAATTTTTTCATATTTGTTGGTCAAAACTGGTCACAAAACCAGACTAGAATAAAGGTTTAGACAAGATTCAGAACCAATCTGCTGACAGGAAAAACAGCACAATCAATAGAGTGTGTGTGTGTAGATGCTAGAGAACTGGTCACAGTCATATAACATAGATGCCTTTTTACATTAAGAAAAGTCAAACACTTTCACTACAGAAAAATAGAATGTTTTAAAAATTATAAACAAAAAGGAGAACTCTGAGTGGATTTCAGGGTAAAGGGGAGTTGTGATCTGTGGACCCAGTGTGAGCAGGCATGGGGCTTTCTTGGTGCCATTTAAGAGCTTTGGAAGACTCTGGGTAGCCTGCAGGATGCTGGTAAGTGCTGACCTTTCTTAGCCCCCAGTGCACAGGCATGGAGCTTCTGCTGGTGCTGGCCCAAATGGTCAACAACCTGGAAAACTGAATGGCCTGTAGGATGCAGGAAAATTGTGCACAAAAGTGTAGATCTTTCCTGGAGCCATTTAAGAACTTTGGCAGACTCTGGGAAGCCTTCAGGACTCTATCTGATTACTATGAGCTTCAAAAATGCCAAAACACCACAATCTCAATCCTATAGCCCACCTTGAACAAATCCAGGAGACAAAGGCATATAAAAACTTGGAAATTACACAATTGAAATCTCTTAAATGATAGTAACTGAGGTAAAGAAACAAGTTCACAGAAGAAATAAGAACAGAAATAATCTCTCAGATCCAAAAAGACAGGACAACAGTCATTAAAAAATTGCTCAGCACAACTAAAGCAGGCATAGATAAAAAAAATAGAGGAGAATAGAAAAATGATGGAAACACTGAATGAACAACACAGGAAAGAATTAGAATGTATGGAACAGATTCAAACAGATATCCAGGATATTAAGAGCTCCAATGAAAGCTGGCAAAACCACTTGAATAAAACTGAAGATAGACTTTCAGACCTCAAAGACAGTGTTGTAGCTAATAAACATAAAATAAAAGATCTCTTAAAACTAACAAGGAACCAGAAAATAATAATCTGGCAGCTAAAACATGATGCAAAGAAAAATAATGTAAGAATAATAGGTGTCAATGAACCAGTGGGAGACATCACAAATGACATAAAAAGACTATTTGTAGAAGTACTAGAAGAAAAATTTCCAAACATGAGAAAAGAAACTGACATAAAGGTAAGTGAGACATATAGAACTCCACACAATCATAATCACAAAAAATCTATACCTAAACACATAATCAAGATCTCAGAAATTCAGCAAAAGGATAAAATATTAAAATCTGCTAGAGAGATGAAACAGATCACCTACAATGGAAAACCCATCAGAATCACAGCAGGTTTCTCAACACAAACCATCAAATCAAGAAGCATTTGGAGTGAGATATTTAAGGTCCTGAAAGAAAATAATCTGCAACCCAGATTGATGTACCCTACAAAACTATCAATCAAATTCAATGGTAAAATAAGATCCTTCCATGACAAAAAGAATTGAAGAAATTCATGACAACCAAAACAACCGTACAAGGAGTACTGACAGATATTCTACAAAGAGACAGAAGTGATCACAGCTTCAAGAACAACAGAAAGGAACAACCAAACAAAGCAAGTTATTAAAAAGTAAAAAATTATAGAACCTGTAACAGGAAAATAACATGGCAAAGATAAGCCAATACAATCAGTTATAACCATCAATGTAAATGCCCTCAATTCACCAGTTGAAACAGACTAGCAGAGTAGATTAAGGGCCAAAATCCAACAATATGTTGCACACAAGAAACACATTTCACTCAAAAGGAAATTCACAGACTAAAAGCAAAAGGTGGAAAACAATCCTCCATGCCACAGGAAATAAGAAAAAATCAGGGGTAGATATCCTGGTTGGAGATAATATCAACTTCATACCAAAAATCATCCAAAGAGATAAAGAGGGTCACTACATACTGGTTAGAGGAAAACTGCAAGAGGAAGAAATAACAATAATAAATATATACGCACACAATGTAGGAATACTCTCTCATATAAGACAAATTTTAATAGACATGAAAATTCAAATGGGGGGCTGGGGAGATGGCTCAGTGGTCTAAAGCACCTACTTGGAACAAGCTTGGCGAA
>NDGM011082354.1:0-11342 GCA_002564305.1 Octomys mimax | reverse complement strand
GATTCTCCTGTTTTCAGCCTCCCAAGTGCTGGGATTACAGGTGCACACCACCATGCCCAGTCTACCATGATTTATATTTTACCCAGGAGAAAACTAAGACTGAGAAAGGTTAAGTGAGCTGTCCAAGTTCACCATGGTATAATCTGAAAGCTTGTGTCCCTCAAAATCCATATACTGAAATTCCAACCCCCAAAATGATGATAGCGGGAGATAGGGCCTTTATGACTGTCCTGGGGTAGAGCCCTCTTGATGGGATTGGTGCCATTAAAAAGAAGCCAAACAGGCTGGCATGGTGGCACACATCTGTAATCCCAGCACTTTGGGAGGCTGAGGCAGGAGCATTGCAAATTCAAGACCAGGCTGAGCAACTTAGGAAGACCTTGTAATTTACATAACAAACCAAGGACATTCTAGTTGTACTTTTATCTATCATGCAGAAGAGGAGACCAAGTCACAGAGACATGAAGCAACTTGTTCAAATCAACATATAGAAATCAACATGTGTAGATCAAATTAGGACCTACGTGACCTCAGACTATCAGAGAAGGATGAGACTTTAGTGAACAACTGCTCCACTGTCCTTTTCTATATGAGTAGCAGAGCCACTCCTAGAACTCGGATCCTCCTGACATGAACCTCTGCACTCTGCAGAGCATAACATCTTGCCCAGAGTGTGGGTTAAGTAACCTACCAAGAAACTGAAAGAATATCTATGCTGAACCAGATGTATCCTAACTGTTTTCATTTAATCTCAAATTCCATTAGAAATGAACACCTCTGGACTTTGGTGTGGTGGCACACACCATAAACTCCAGCACTTGACTGAGACAGGAGAATCCCTGCAAGTTCAAGCCCAGCCTGGGTCACATACTGCGTTCAAGGTCAGCCTAACCTACACTGTAGGACCCTGTTCAAAAGAACAACAACAAAAGAATAGCGTGTGTCTGTGTCTGTGTATGTCTGTGTGTGTGTGTGTGTGTGTGTGTGTGTGTGTGTGTGTTTAGGGCAGGGTCTACAGGGTCTCATTGCGTAGATCAGACTTGTAGTGATCCGCCTGTTTATAGCCTCTCAAGTGCTGGGATTACAGAGGTATGCCACCATGCCCAGTCTCAATGGCTGTCTCAGCTTGCCCCAGTGGGCAGAGCCAGCATGGCAGGCCAGGGATCAAACTCTCTGCCCCCCCCACCGTGGCCCTTAGAAGGTGATTGAGACTGGGCGTGGGTGCTTTAATCAGTTGAGCTATTTGGCCAGCCCTGACAAAAGAATAGCTTAGATCTAAAGTACGATTTCAACCAATAGAATCCAGGAGCTAACCCAGATTGATGCATATCTAGAATGAGGAAAACTAGACTGTCCTCAATTTGCACAGGAAAAAAAAAAAAGCTAGTAGATAAAATCTTCTCATTCCCCAAGCCTTTTCTCACATCCACTTTTCTTAAACATTTGGTGCCTGACTTCTTGTCTCGCATGACAAAGTGGGTGAATACTCCATTGTCAAATATCATGCAGGAAACCAAACATCTCTATTCAGCCTGTCAGGTCTGTATTACATTAGAGCTAGTAAGTTATACTGTTTACCTTTATCCTGCTAAAATATTTGATGTATTATAATTCTAGGCACCTCCAGGCCTGCTTGCACATAACTCATTTTCCTGGTAGTAAAACTGTTGCTGGCTTCTATGCACTGTAGGCTTGTCTGAAAAGGTCATAGGTACTTTAAAATTCTCTGTCACCCAAGCAAATCTCATTGTCTCTTCAAGTATCTTTTTGAAACTAAAAATACTTCCACCCCTGGGTAGCTAAATGAGGATGCTCTGTAGGAGAAATAGTGACTGAGATCAGAACTCTGTAGAAATGGAGTAGAGAGGGAGGAACAAAGAAGCCGCCTGTGATCCTCTAGCTATGTGTGCTAGCAAATCCTACGTTTTCCTCTCCAATCCTGTCTCCTGCTATTCCATTCTACTTTCAAGTGCCCTCCATAGAAAGAGGGGGAGATGAGACTAAAATTTCTAGGTAGTAGAAACTAGAATCCCCTAAAACCCTACCCAATCCCACAACCTCCAATGCCCAGCCCTTTCCGTCCCTGAACCTAGGAATGCCCAAGGCAGAGAAGACAGTGCCCCACAATCAGTGCCTCTTTGACCAATGCTTCTGCTCTCAGCCTTTCTCCAAGATTAGAAAAGAAAAGATCTCAAAGTCTGTCTAGAAAGTAAATACAAGGTCTTTGTTTCCCCATTCTGGGTTATAGTGAAAAGCATGACACAGGTAAACCACAAAGTTACCACTGCAAGTGCGCAGAGGACCAGAGCCCGGGGTCTTTACCGAGAGAAACCAGCCACACAGGTGTAACAGACATGGTGACCTCACATTTAAGGCCACTCTAGGTAGATTCCATAACCAAACCATGTGAAGCTCAGGCCCTAATCAGCTCTAACCCTGTCCAGGCCTCGCCCGTTAAGTGCCCTTTCCAGGGGCATCAGAGTACAGAAAGACGGTCCTTTCATTCCTTTGCCTGTGTGCTCCCATCAAGGGAGCTGTCCAAATCCAAATCTAGTAGGCTATGGGAAATTAAACCCTCTCTCTGCAACTCCCTATAGACTAAAAGCAAAAAGGACTTCAGTTGCTCACTGTGCCAATCTTAAATATAATCTATACCATATTTCAGCTGTAGTGGAAGTTTCCCAATCTGAGGCAAGACTGCATTGTATTTTTTAATACACTTGATTTAAAATGAAGCCAAACTCAGATGTTTTGGAAACAAGATAGAAAAGCAAACAAAGCGTACCTGCCAAGGCTTAATTCCACCTGCTGATTGCAGGATTGACAAAGGGATGAAGTCCCCTTAGTTACTGGTGGAAAAGAACTCCAAGCCAAATTCTGGCCTAGAAAATGTTTGGAACGGCATTCCTCTGTACTTTCTAAGATAATTGTGATGATTTGGACACATGATTAATCTCATTTGGAATGCTGATCTTCTGAAAGTTGGATATTAAGTCAAAAATAGATTATTTTCTTTCCAGAAAATCTACACTACACAAATGTGTGTTTGGAAACACATTAATAAAAACAGCACTTATGGAATCTAGCTGGTTGAGTAAGGTTCCCACTTACAAGAGAAGACAACCTGCATTTGCCAGGACAGCAATGGGGGGGATCCAAGGGCTCACACCCTGACTCACAGGGTAAGACACTCGTCAGCCTGTGCAGGTGCGACCTGCTGTAAGGACCCCGCTGATCAAAAGAGGGATTGTTTCTTCTAAATCTCTCAAGAAACCTTTGAGGGGCCAGCAAGATAGCTCAGCGGACTAAAGTGCCTGCTTAGGCAAGCTTAGGCAAATGCAGGGACTGGAGTCCGATCCCTGCACCACACGCCTCTTCTGAGCGGGTCAGAGTCTGGGCGTGGTGGCGCACGCCTGTAATCCCAGTGCTGGGGAGGCTGAAAACAGGAAAATCACTAGGAGCCTGAGCTGCATAGTGAGACCCTGTAATAACCAAATACAAAGGAGAAAGGGGAGGAAAAGGAGGAGCAGGAGGAGGAGGAGGAGGAGGAGGAGAACAAGGAGAAGGAGAAGGAGAAAGAAACCTCTTCAAATGCACTTTATGGCTCGAAAGAGTGGGACAGTGTGGAATGAACAAGAACTGAAGGTAAAGAAAGCTGGAGGGAAATTGCCGCAGACGTACACATCGTGAGACTTGGTTTGGCCCCCAGTTTAACTCTTAACAGTTTGGGGCCTCAAAGAAGGCATTTCTCTTCTCTATATCTTAGTTTACTTGTAGGTAAATCTAAGACTCTAATATCTACAAAAATAGAATTACTTAAGGAACAAATGAGATCATTTGTAAAAAGCGTTCTGTAAACTGAAAGGTGCTGCACAGAGAAGATGCAGAGCTCTCTGGAATTGCGAATTAAAAGTACGCACATAAAATGGTAGCTTTTAAAAACTCCAGTTCCAATTCTGTGGTTTTGCTTCTTTCTTAAGTGGATTAAAGTACCTGAGAATAGCCACACTCCGCTAGCTAACACGATCTATTCTAATCTGGCCACATCTGTGCCAGGGCAGATGAGCCACCGATCCACACCTACCTCACTCCCATTCAGCCCTTCCACTGTGAGTGGGAGGGAACAAAAGAAGGTAAATTGTTCTGAAGACTTCAAAGACCCGTGAAAGAGCGTGAGTAGCAGTGTCATTTCTGGTTCACGTTATTTGGGGATATTATTCCTTTTGCCTTATTTGTACTTTACCGTCTGTAGCTTAGAGGCGTCCTGGAATTACCAGCAGCAAAGAAACTTTGATCCTTTCTGATCCTTTCATCCAGCAAAGGGTCACTGGGCGTCTACTAGGTGCCATCCACTCCCTAGAGCCTTGAGAATGTGCCACTGAGCGCCGTAGGGAAAGACCCTGCGTGTGGAGCTCACTCACTTCTGAACAATGCTGGCATCAAGGGGGACACGTGATAAGGAAGAAGGTTCCAGAGCATGACAAGAGGCAAGAAAACAAGTGTGTACAACAGAAATTGACAGGACTGGGGACGGAAGGATAGGTCTTCAGGTGGGACGGGGCAGCCCTTGCTAATGAGGTCAATTTGACTAGTGATATGTATGGTGGAAAACAGCCAGCCGTGCAAGCATTCGTTAGAAGCAGCAAAAACTGCAAGTCCAAAGGCCCTGAGACAAGGAGCACGTGTGATTTATTTGAGGGCTAGAAAAAAGCCAAAACACCTAAAAATCAATTGAGGACAGATGGAGATGAAGCGCTAAAGTCAAAGAGATGTGCAAAGGCAGTGTCAGTGACCTCTTTCAGCTCAGAAAGAAAGTGAAGCCCAGGGAGAGGAGCCAAGCGCCCCAAGTCAAACAGCTACTGATTGTTACAGCTGTTTGTACAGCCTAATTCTTCCGCCTCCAAGTCCAGAGATTCCACACTATATGGATCTGCCTGCCTCTAGCCCTGGGGATACTGTTTACTAGTCTCACTGGTTTTTAAAAGCTCTTCGTATAGTAATATCCAGACATGGTGGCTCACACCTGCAATTCCAGCACTTGGGAGGCTGAAGCAAGAGGACCACCATGAGTTCAAGGCCAGCCTGGGCTACATAGTGAGTTCAAGGCCAGCCTGTACTATTCAGCAAGACCCCATCTCAAAAATGATGATGATGGTGATAAAAATTCTTACACAAGCAGTAAGCAATCTCTTTTAACTAGAACCTCATGACTCAGTGATCCTAGTGCCTGGAAATGCCCTGAAATTCTGCTCTGCAATCTAAGGTTTTGTGCCCACTCACCTTTGTGTAGGTCCCCTTGATGGCAGCCCTTTGTTGAGACTCAGGTCTGCTCCTAGGGGGAAGGCCATCGCTCACCAGAGACTCACTGCATTCTATGTAGGCCTGACATTTGCACCACCACCACCACAGTCACCCCTTCATAGTGCTTTGCTTAGCCCACCCAAGAGCAGTCAAACCCATCTGCCCTCAGTCCGCCTTCATCTGGCACCATTAAGCTGTCAGGTAATGGGGCTGTCAGCAAAGTACAGGGATTACAACCTCCTTGGGCGACTCAGGAGCACCTCCACCGGAGGGTCCAAGTTTGTTAGCAGCCTACACCACTGGATGGGATCAGCCCCTCTGCTTTGCCACTCTAACACCAGTTTCTTCTTTCCTCTTGCCCTGCTAAGCACCCTTGTGTGCATACCTGAAACTACACACACAACAACCAAAGTCTGTCTGGGTCCAGTGTCCAGTCTGTGCAGCTGCTACTGAGCCCTAAATTGGGATGGATCCTGCCTCCTCTTTCCCCCTCCTCCTGCGCCTTCTGCTCTTCCTCCTCCACCTCCCCTTCTGGCCCCTCTTCCTTTACTACTGCCTCCTCTCTTTCTTGCTCCTAGCAAGTTCCTCTAGTCCCTGAGCTTGAGCAAGAGAGAGGGGTCCCAATAATTTAACACTAGAAAAGTGTTCAGGAGCCCATATTTTATCCACGCTCTGCCACCTAGTAGCTGTGCAGCTTGGACATGTTAGAGAACCTCTCTGTTCCTCATCTGTAAAATTAGGATTGCTACATTCTCCTAAGCTTTTTGCAAAGGTTAAATAAATCAGCATGCATAAAAGCATTAGGCCAGTGTCTGGCACATAATGCTATAAAGATATAAAATAAGCTACCTTTCTTCTCATCCTCCTCTGCCCTCCATCCCCAGCTAGGAAAGACTATTGTCACCTCCGTCTTTAAGCCCTGCACAAAGTCAGAGCATGCACTGGTGTCAGGATGGCACATATAATATCAAGTGAGGCAATAACACCATGAGATAAGTATTGCGAAAATACTTATGGAATAATGTACGTAAAGCACCTGGCATGCGACTCTGGCTCATTAAATGCTGTTATTTTTATTGAGCTCTGTTTATTTTTAGCGGAGCTTGTAACTGTAGATACTATCTGTAGGCTGTTCCTTACCATGTCAGACTGTAAACTGTCATCTGCATTTATCATCCAGCCATGAATATATAGTATGATGATCTTACAGAAGTGGGTTTTTTGTTGTTGGCTTTCTCTTTTTTGTTTGTTTGTTTGGTTGTTGTTGTTGTTGTTTGTTTGTTTTTGTTTTTTGTCTTTTTGAGATAGGCTCTCCAAATGCAGTTCAGGCTGGCTTGGAGCTCACTTTGTAGCCCAGACTGGTCTCCAGCTTGCAACGATCTTCCCGCCTCAGCCACCCCAGTGCAGGGATTACCAGCATGTGCCACCACACCCAGCCAGAAGTATATTATTAAAGTCAAGGCCAGGAGCTAGGAGGATAGATTGGTGGTGTAAGTGTCTGTCTGGCAAGCACAAGGACACAAGTTTGATCCCCGGTGCCTCATGCTGCACCAGCCCCAGAACCCCAGGTACACCATGCAGGCCCCAAAACCAGGCAAGGTGGTACATGCCTGTAATCCTAGTGCTGGGGAAGCTGAAAACAGGAGGATCACTACGAGTCCCAACTGCATAGCAAGACCCTGTATCAAATAAATAAATAAATAAATAAACAAACAAACCTCAACTTTTAAAATCAAAGCCAGGATTATAGAGTCATCCCTATGGTACTCCTGCTCTGTGGGAGCTCTCAAAAGATGTGTACTGCACCCCCAAGCTAGGTGTCCACTTGGCAGCCCCTCCCCGAGCTTCCTCAGGGATGCAGCAGCTCAGCGAGTTCCAGACTGCAATCCTGAGCCCTCCACACAGTGCTCCGGCCCTGGCTGCCAGGCCAGACACTGCAGTGTGTTCAGCTCCTCTTATCCACCCAAAAGCCACTGAACCCTCGTCCTCTGGAGCCCGTGCCCTTCTCTATCCCCACAGCCACCACACTGGCCCCCAGGGCCACTGAGCCCGGTCTCCTACATCCATGATAGCCATACAAACTTTGTTTTAGAACTCAGCTCCTACCAACTACTCTTCTGCTTAAAACTCTTCAGGGCTTCCAGCCTACTCTCCTCCCGCCCCACACCCCTACCTCACCTAAGCAAGACTTTCAGACTCTAATCCTTGCCTCCTTTCAATTCCCCAGATGCACTTGCTCCTTTCGCCCCAGGGCCTTTGCACTTGTCCTTCTTTCTTCTGAAAGCCCTTCCCCTATTCAAGGGTGAGCTAACTTCTAGTCCAGTCTCTTCACAGCTGTCCTCTCAGGGAGGCCTCCCCACTACTCTTGGTCCTCCTCAACCCCTTCTATTAGACACTTTCTTAAACCCTGATGTTCATGAAATGTATATAAATTCTAATTATGTACCTCTTTGTTCTATGATGAGTCTACATACATCTCCCTCGCTGTCAATTCTAAGAAGGTAGAGTTTTTGTCTGTCCCATCTGGCTAGCACTATGCTGGGTGTATCATATGTATTTGATAAATAGATCCCGCAGAGATTTTTTTTTAAAAAAGCCCATTTCTATATTTCTTAAGATCAGAGACAAAATAGGTTTAGATTGTATGTAAGATGCTGAAAACACGCTGCAGAGTTTTCAGTTTAACAATAACCCACAACCATCGGACCAACTGCTGCAGAGTTTTCAAAGGGCAATACCTCTTCTCTCACTCTTCAACAGCCAAAGCAGGGTGTGGTAGCACACACCTGTAGTCCTAGCACTCTGGATAGGCAAGAGGATGGCAAGTTTGAGTCCTCCCTGAGCCACTCGGCAATTTATTAAGATCCTGCCACAAAATAAAAAGAAATGCTGAAGGGCTGGAATGTAGCTAAGTGAGAAAGTCCTGGGTTGAATCCCCAGCACCAATAAATAAACAAACAGCAAATGGACTCATAAGACTGTTTCAGTCTAGAGAAGAAGTGCACTCCTCCTAAAGGACATTAAATACACACCTTCCCCCCAAGTAAACAAATCTCAGCTCCAGCACACACAGAGGCAATGCCCAGCTCCACTCAGCCTCCACACGCGCTAAGGGAAAGCCTTAGCGATCTTGTCACACCTGGCAGCGCTTTCAACTTGCTCTGCTCCAGCAGCGAACACTCAGGCACCGTGGCCAATGCTAGGCACACACAGACGGGCCCCCCAACATGGGTACAAGCACCCACGCCGCAGGACTGCTGGGGGCACACTGCCTGCCCTCCCTTCGCAGCTCCACCCGTCTGGAAACACCCCTTCCCTGACCTGAGCCAAACTAGCGGCTTGTTGGGTGTACTAACACGATTAAAGGACAACTCGGGAGGCCCTGAGGGCACCATTATTCCACATGCCCCAGGAGTGGGGCCGCCCCTAGGGACAGTTGCCTGCAGATCGGAGCCTCGTCTGCTGCCAGGAAACCTTTCCCACTGAGGACACCCAGGCAAGCAGTGCGGCTCTAAGGGCTGAGGGGGAGGCACCGCACCCATCTGCCTGAGAGACAAAGATCACCAGAAACAAAGGACACACACACACACACACACACACACACAGAGTCCAAAGCAGACAGCGACACTAGGTGCAATTTCAAACCCAACAGCCGGTTTGGTGTATCTTTAAATAGATTGCGAGAGAATCCAAAAGGGACAATGATTATGTGATAATGACAGGCGCGATCTGGGCTCCGAACCCACGCTGCCTCCGCCCTCCTCCCGCCCGCGCTGCGGTTCCCAGGCGCATTTCCCAGCCTCGGGACACAAGGTGGCAGGAGCAGGGGTGTCCCACTCCTGGAACCGCTTGCTTGCTCGCTCGCTCGCAGGAGCCGGAGGCAGGGTTGCCAGACGTAGGAAATACCAACCTTTAGGATCCCAGTTCACCTGCTTTCTTGGCGTCTCGATTGGAAATTTCATTGCTCCGTTGCCCAGAAGGGGAGGGAATGAGAAGAATCAAAATAATAATTAAGTCCTCGAGCTGTGCTCGCCTCGATAGAGCAGTCCAGCAAAACAATTTCCAAGGAAGGGTGAGCCTTAGATTGGCTCGAAAAGGAACGCCACAGAAAGACAGGTGGGAAGAGGTTGGTGTAGGGAACACTGGAGACCACCCGGGCGTGGGCACCGCTTGGCGGGGTGGTTGGCTGCAGCCGGGTGGGTCAAAGAAAAAGTAAGATGGGCGAGGGGTGGATGAAAGGATGGAGGGGAAGGCTCGGCCAGGAGAAAGAGCCGAGCAGCTTCGCAGACGCGGCACCGGCAGGCTGGAGACCGAGCAGCCGAAGGCCGAGGCTCGGGAGAAGCCCACCGCAGTATCTATTTGGCCCCGAAGGCGTGGACACTCGCTCTCCCGCACACACCCGCACACTCTCCCGGACGCGCGCTCGGCGGGCACGTCAGCCTGGCTCGGCAGCGCAGGGCGCACACGCCCCACCCCGGCCGCTGTTCCTCGCCCCCGGGCGACGCCCCCCACTCCCCACCCCCCGAAAGCCATTGGACGAAGGGGTGGCGCGGCGCCGAGGGAGCGCGCGGCGAGGGGACCCTCCCGGTGGCGCGCCGCAGGTGCCGCGCGCAGAGGACTTGGGCGCGGGCGGGAGGCGCCGGGACCCCAGCGCCGGGCCCCGGGCGGCAGCAGCAGCGGACTTGCCCACCCGGAGGTGGGAGACTGAGGGCGGAGGCGGCGGCGGGAAACCGGGCGGGGCGCGGGCGGTGGACGCGCAGCTACTCACTGGCACGGCCGGCAGACAGGCGGCTTGGGGGCGGCCGCGGCGCGCTCCGCGGAGTTGCAGCCGGAGACACGCTTGGCTGCCTGGAAGGCTCTGCGGGAGGCGGAGGAAGGGCCGCCGCAGCCCTGGGCCTCGGGGGTGACCTCCCCTCCAGCTCCCACCCCCGGCGCCTCCTCCCCGGCCTTTGTCACTTCATTTTTGGACTCCGGTCCTTTCCCGCGCCTGCTTCTCCCGCCTGCGCTCGAACCTCCGTCCGCACCGTACTCCGAGGAGACCGGTGCCAGCCATGAGCCTTTTGTTCTGGCCCAGCTCCGCGGCTGCGGTCTCCCCGCCCGGGAAGCAGCTCGCTCCCCAGGCGCAGCTTGGTCCCTTCCCCAGCTACCTGCAGCCCGGCTGGGGCACCCGCTAGGAGGCTGCCAACGGGGATGGGAGGAGGTGCGGCAGCGGAGGAAAGCGGAGTTCCCGGGGCCGGGCGCTCCAAACCCGGGGCCCCTGAGATGAGCACCAGCAGGCGCGAGGAGACCCCAGCCCTGTTGCCAGAAAGCGCTAAACCCGGGGCACGGCCCTGATGCCCACTTCCCTGCCCCTGCCCGAGAGCCCACAGGGCTTTGCGCAGAGCTTGGCCTCCAGGAAAGCCACAATAGTGCGGAGGTGCTCCTAGCAGGGACCACTAGAAGTTCCCATATGAATGAATGATGCTTACAAATTCCCTGGGAAGCCTAGCAACGGAGCTTCCCACGTCGTAATTGCTGGAGAAACATTTGCTAAGTGGAGGCATGAATTGCATGCAGTAGTGTTGGATAGGAAGTTTCTTAAGACCATAGTTGGGCTTGCAAATAAAATTCACTGTACCCTCAGTGTGCACACGTGTCTGGCCCTTATGTGCGCCGTTATCAAGCTCGCTGCCGGCTGTACGGCTGAAAATGACAGCGGGATCTTTCCTCTTAGGACTTACTACCTAGTGTCAAGTTCCTGGTAGATTGTTGTTGCCTTTTCTTATGAAAGAGAAGCGACTGCTGTGGACGGGGACACACACACACACACACACACACACACACACACACACCTGCCATCTGTGGTCCTAAAGCCCCACATTCCCGTAGCTGCTGTCTGGATTGCAGGCCACTGCATTGAGGCTTCTGGAGAGCCTTGTGTCAGCAGCGCCTTTCTCTCCTCCACCCCCCACTGTCACGCAAGGTCTCTAGGTCAGAGGGGAAGGTTCTTAGTGTTCCCCTGGAGTCTGTGGAAAGGTTGGTAACTAAGGCAACCCAGGCTG
>NDGM011082347.1:0-12644 GCA_002564305.1 Octomys mimax | reverse complement strand
ATTTAAACTGAAACTGTCGTTTTAAAAGCATATCTAATTTCTCTTGATATGAAAATGTGAGGGACAAATGCATCAAAGCAAAACAGTAAAGCAAATTCACAGTGGAAAAGTGAGAATATAATCAAGAAGTTTTGGTCATCCTTTAAATTGTTTTCCTGTTTACTGGGCCTTTGCAGGTGCTGCAGTCTACAAGATTGCCTAAGTGTTTGATACTACATGTGAGAAGTGATACCCACAGATAATCAGCATACAATTTTGACACACTACTTCTGTTACATTTTCAGTTGTTAACATTTGCTGCAAGAGGCACTTGATTTTTCAGTCAACGTGAGCACTTTTCAACCTCTCACAATGTTGTAAAGTGTTGTCTAGCTCTGGAGATCAATAATTGACCTCAGTAATATGGCCATATACTTAACCAGAGATCGGCATCCTGGAGTGAATATATTTCTACTAAAATGCTTTAACACAGCCCATGGGGCAGAGAGTCTCACGTCAGTTCCATTCTTGAAATAACAAGTACTCTTTGTTGAGATGGACTCTTTTAATCAGATTATTGCTAAGCATAATGGGGAATATGGAAATGTGCCAGTTGAGAAGTCAATGGGAAAAGAATAATAGGAATAATGAGCAGTAAAACGGAGGGAGAAAAGGTAGGCAATGGAAATTGGCCACAATGAGAACTCTGTAAAATCAAGAGAGTGAATTATAGCTGTAAGAGGGTGTGTAATGGTACTCATTGATGTGTTTTACACCCCAGAGTATGAAAGTCACTCTATGGATTCTCTTTTGGATAATTAAGGCTAATTTATGGCCTTGACACTTTCCCTGTTTCAAATGGCAAGTTTCCAGATTCTTCCTGTATTATAAACCGTGGCACGAAGAAGCAACAGAAAACAATATCAGGTAATGTGCTGAAATACCTTCATTACTGTACTTGAGAAAGTATGTTGTGAAGTAGCTGCTTTACGTTTTTTACTTAATTCCCATCTTTTTGTTTCACACAGACACACATGTTTATATTTAGTGGCAATTTGTGTCTGTGTGCTTTCTCCATGAGAACATAAAAAGAAATTCAAATGAAGTCTGTAAAATTAGTTTCACAGTAATTGCATTTCCCTTCTTGTCCCCTGGTGCTTATGAATGGAGTAGTGGTTTGGATCTAGATTATCTCCCAAAACTCTCACTAATTCAGAAGTGGAACTTTTGAAGTGTGGTTGGTTTGTGGGGCAAGGATCTCATCCTGAATCCACACATCAGTGAGTTCTTCAGGCGGACGTGCTGTTTGGGTGGAATCTAGTCAGAGGTGCACCACTGGGGGTGTGATGTGGAGAGATGTGTTAACCTCCCTGGGTTCTCTACTCGTTCTTTCCTTCCCAGCTGCCATGACTGGATGCTTTCCTGAGGAGCAGACCCTTCCACCAAGGATCTGCAGCCTCAGAGCCAATGTACCATGGATAAGATCCTCTAATAATGTGGCCCAGAGTAAATCATTTGTCCTTTAAATTATGGACGTCGAATATTTTTTCCTAACAATGAAGAATATTACTAAGATGGAAACATTTATTGAAGCATCTCTGCAGCACTTGTTTCTCTTCTAGATATACTTTGTTTTGTTGTTCCTATTACCAAACTATGATCATTTATACTTTCTATAAACTCAAATTCTCTTGATGCAGATCTGTTAAAAATTAGTATAATTTTAGGTTCAGGGATGTAGCTCAGCAATATAAGCACCTGCCAGGCAAGTGCAAGGTCCCATGTTCAGTTCCAATATTACCTCACCTCAAAAAAATAGTATAATTTTCAAGTTTCACTAGTAGTTAGAGGAGACAATTAGAATGACAATAAAAGTAAGTCAGAAAAAGTCCTTTTACTAACTACTGTAAAGAAAAATAAAGAATGCAGGTAGGATAGAAAAGAAATTTCAATATTAAAGAAGATTCTGCAGTTATTTTCAATCCCATGCATTTGAGGGGCAATTATTGTAAGTTAAAATATGATTTCTGTTATTGGATTAGACATTTGGACGAATGGCTTTATCTTCATGACCATTTTCCTTTAAAATGAAGATTATGCCTGTTCCATATATATGATGCATCTATATAATATGAAATACTCACTTTTGATAGACATCATTTTCTATATGTTTTTGTTTCTCCTAATCAACGATAGCTGTGGAAATCAAATAATAATGCAACATAAAATTCCCCATGGTAACTTTTCCTTGTCTTTTTTTAGACAGTGTCTGCTGTCCAGTTCTAGGTGGCCTTGAGCTCATTCTATAGCCCAGGCTGGTCTCAAACTTGCAACAATCCTCCAGCCTCAGACTCCTAAGTGCTGGGATTCTAAGCATGCTGCACTATGTCCAGCCTCCCCATTGTGTTTGATAAATGTTATCCCTGTGATATGTGTCCTACATTCTCCTTAAACTGGATGTTCAATTTATAGCAATGTAGAATACTCAACACACAAAACTGCACAATATAGAGAGATCAAGCAATACAATACTTTCCAGATGTCTTGCAACAAGACATGAGTGTATGACAATAAAATGATTCAAAAAGAACCTGTGCAGTGAATTTCACAAGAAAAATCTTGATATCAAGGGACTCCCTGTATATACACAACATGTATTTTTTTAGTAAGGTAGTGTGGTTTCATTTGGTCAACTATAAACAAAAGTTTACATATTTTAGCTATGACATTCATATGCAAAACAATTACATGAACTATAAATATTGTTTCTTAAATCTATATTTAAAATTGGAGTATGTCAGTACTTGGGGAAAGTTAAGATATAGGGAATTTGAAGAAAATGTCTCTGCTAGTGTATTTCTATATTATTTATGTTTGAGATATATATTTTTTCAAACTGGTCACTTCAGATTTTTTCCCCTGCATTACACCTCTTTTTTATTATTGGAACCAAACACCCAACCACTAAAAGTTAAGTAAAGATGGGTTTATTTGGTTCAAATTTCAGTGGAGTCTCTCCATGATAAGCTGACTCTAAGATGGAAACATTATGGCCAAGGTGTACAGAACAGCAAGATGCTTAGTTCATGACAGTCCAGAAGCAAAGCAGAAGAGCCACGGATGGAGTGGCCAAGGACTCCTTTGTTCAAGTAAGTACTCAAATTCAAGACTCCATGACCCACCCAGACACATAAAAGTATGTTTTGCTAATGTGCTTGGTAGTTCCAAAGCCACTTGCATTAACAATTAAGCTTAATCACCATAAAATAAGCAAACAAAACACTTTCTCCTTCTGTATATTTCCATTTATTTACTCAATTTTAACATCACTTTTTATGAGGGAGTGCTATGAAACAGCAGAAACAATGACAATCTTACCACAAAGAAAAAACTGAGATCTTTCAAGGTGCATAATCAAAATTATTTGCCCATTTTTCTATTTAATTATGCAGCGTTTATGCTGTAAGCCTGAATCAAATTTCAGGCAAAACTGAAAACTATATTCACTTTGAGAACAACTTGTTCAATATTTTTTTAAATGTATCACCAAAGTACTTAAAACTGAAGAAATGAATCAGAAGTACTATTTAAGCACAATAGCAACATTTTATGCACATACATACATTTCAAAGCTAAGTATTCTCATATTAAATAACTATAGAAAAATAAATGCCAGTGCTAATAAATTTCCAATCCTTTCCCTCATTCATTAGAAAAGCACATCACTTTCTACAATAATGAAATGACAACTGAGCATCTGGTCAAAAGCTCTATCAATAGTCCTTGCCTGACAGGATGACTGAAGTTGTAGAGATCAGTAACAGATGGCCAGGTCAAGTCCAGGTGAAGTATGAATTCTTCCAGAAGTTTTCTTGGCTGGCACAAGGTATAAACTATTTTAATTTTTTAATTTTTGTAAATCAAAATTTATGCAGTGAATTTTTTTTTTTTTAATTTTTAACTTTTGGTGGTACCAGGGATCCAACTCAGGACCTTGCGCTTGCCACATAAGCACTTATTCCCTAGCTAACTCCCTAGCCCCTACTCTGTGAAAGTCTATAAGTAAAGTCAATTTCCAAGATACAATATTTTTCTGAGTAGACTCAAAGCTCAGAAAACAAGTGTACTCATCAATTGCTATCTATGTACTCCAAGGCAACTTAATTTCCATAATAAACGATAAGGTTGGTGATTCTGTCAGCTGAGTAAGAAACAACCTATTAAATTGAGTCAGCATAGTTCTGAGGGTGGCTGAGGAGATTTACTGAAGACAGAAGGCCCATGGTAGGGTGGGTTGGCACCTGCATAGTGTAAAGGGGACATCAGAAGGAAAGTTTATATTCAGACAGATTTCTGTTTCTTTGATGGAGCTCCAGTCTTTGCTTACACCTTGGATGTTGTCTTCAACACTCCTGTGCCCACCCTTCAGCCTCCAGCATGAACCCTGCAGGCTCCAGCACTGATCACTTAGCTTTGCAGCACAGACCCTTTGGTCTCCTGATGCAGATTTGCACAGGATGGGAAAGTGAACTCCATGTCCTTGACTGCGCTTGTAGCTCCCCAGCACACAGATTGTCCTCTTGCACTCTTCCACATCTGACTCTATGGGCAGCTTTGTGAGCCAGCCTTGTAAATGCTTCTATATTAGTATATCTTATGCTAAATCTTTACCTCTGGTAAGCACCAACAATTACATTTGGTGAACTCATTCATTTTGTGAGTCATTAATGAAACACAACACAAAAAAAAGAATCCCCAAAACTGATCACATTTTACCATTTTGTGGAAAATCCTAGATGAGTTTACACATGAAAGCAATTTAAGGGAATTATTGGAATACACTTTATAAAGTTTTGTTGTTTCCCTGAAAACGTTTTTATATAAAAGTATGTATAATGTTTATGTTTGTAATGAGCCAACCATAGTACAATAGAATTCAAATAAGAACCAAGACAATTGAGCAAACTATGGTATTAAGGGAAAAGTTTAGTTGGCTTGTGTAGAATACAGCATTTAGGTTGCTACATGTTTAAAATTTAAGAACAATGCTTAGAATTTTCAGAAGCTATCTGAGGTCAAAAAAGAACAAGGAGATAAGATTTATTGAAAGGAAAAGTTAATATTTAATTGTTTAATCAAACTTGCATAACTATATCTGGTAATCAAGCAAAAAATTTGATGAAAACTATATGTAATATAACAATTGTTAATTTCCTGTTCTTGTTTTTTTTTTTTTTATCAGTGTGTATTTGGTACAGGATCTCACTATGCAGCACAGACTCAAAGTGTTTGTCCTGTTTTCAGCTCCCCTATGCTGGGATTACAGGCATGCGCCACCATACCCAGACTCAGTAGCTGACTCAGTGCACCCTGGGGGCTTACCAGAGTAGCATGCAGGACCAGGTCCTATTCCTGTTTTGAAATTCTCTACCCTTTTTATTGTTTTATTTTGCTTTGTTTTTGTCTTTGTTCTTATTTGTTTTTGCTTTTTCTCTTTAAAATAAAATTAAAAAATAAAAATTAAAAGAATGAGCCTGATGTCTTCACATAGAATATTTATATTGAAATAATTTATGGTAAACATTGGCATTATATTTAAGTATGAAAATAGTTAATTCACATTTTTCTGGTAAATAACTTTTTAGGAATTAAGAGTTTTATAGAATACATATGTAATGGCCGGCTAGATAGTTCAGTGGATGAAAGCTCTTGCTTAGGCAGACGCAGGGTTTGGAGGTTCTATCCTTGGCCTGCTGTGCCAGCCCCGCCCCAGGGATGCGCTTAGATGGGGATTGAGATTGGGCATGGTGGTACAAGCCTGTAATCTCAGTGCTTGGGAAGCTGAGAACAAGACAATCACAAAAAGTCCGATCTTTGTAGTGAGACCCTCCAGACCCTGTAAGACCATGCACTAAATTTTGTAAAAAGTCTCAAAATACATATGTAAGTGTACTTATTATCCACCACATGCAATGAAGTTCCTAGAAGAATAAATGAGCATAAACAGACACATGTGAAATATAGATTTACTCTAGGACGGTCTTTAACACAAGATACTAATATTTGTATATAGTTTCTATTTTAATCAAATATTAAGACAAAAATGTAGTTTTCCAATCTAAAATCTCTTTTAAAAACCTGATCCACACTGACATTTGAAGACTTCATTCTTAAGTGCATTAACCCACAAGGCTCATCGGACATTTAGAGCTCCCCAGATACATGGTGAGGAACTAAAAGGTCCCTCTGCAGGGACAGATTCCCATTTCTTTTATTTCTGGTAATATTTTCTTTGTGCCTCATTATACAAAATTAAATAGCTCTTGGTGAACATTTTCATCCTTTACCTTACATATTTCTGGGAATGTAGTCATCTTTTGGGATCAGTAATTTAAAAATTAGTAAATGCTGTTGTTTTATAGCGATAAAAGCTAATAAAATTAAAAAGAATATGTAGCTTAAGATCTAAAATTTAATTATAAAACATAATAACAGATGACTAAGTGAAAACATATGTGTAATTCTTAGAGTTTACAGCTAGATTCCTGATCGTAAAAAAAGAAAAAACATTCATAAAAATCAGTTTCACTGAACACACTAGTGCATTTGCTACTTGTTGTAGAAGAGTGAGAAAGTGCACTAACACACAATGTCACACGAAGTGACTTCATTTTCCACACGTGTGCAGCAAGGGACAAGAGAGCCTAGGCTTCAGAAGGAGCCACAGTGCAGGGCTCAGCAAATCTTTCCATATAGGAGGGAGCTTCTAAACAGAGAATCTTCCTATAATTTTCTATTTAGATTTGAATAATACATCTATTCTATCTGTTGAAACTGATACTGTTTTTTGAAAAGATGACCTTTGCGATGTATGACCTTTTCCCTGATCTTGGCAATATTATCAAAATGTGTGTGAGAAGAATTCAGGAAACTTGGGATCTATTCTCCTTCAGACATTTTCAATATAAGAATATAGACAAACTTTGTGTGTAATTATTATAGAAACAAGAAAAAGATGTGAAATACAAGAACAGGAAGAAGGTCTAATTGCAGAATTTCAAAGAGCAAGGGGCAAAATGTGTACTTACGTTCAGCACTAGTTGTGGACAAATAAAGGGAAAATAATGGCGGCGGTATAAGGCAATCTATTCAACTATTAGAATTGCTTAAGCATATCTTCATTTTCTTTAATAATTTCTATAAAGTTTACCTACAATGGCAAAAAATATTTCCACTAACATCTATGTATAATCTATGCAAGATACAATCTATTTAATCATAAATATGTTTTGGGGACTATATGTTATTATAAAATAATCAGTACCATTGCTAAGGATCATAAACTATTTGAGACAGTCTGGAGACTGTACCTGGCACATCTCATCTTATGAAGTTCTTAGTCCTCTAGGATTCCTCTTTCTGCGATGCATTCAAGCAATGGCTCCAACTCCAGCGCACTGTGGCAAAGCTGTGTTTCACTGTCTTCTTCATCCTGTGGGCCCTGGCCAGCACAACTTTGTGCATACCCATGCTCTGTAAGTCCCTGCTCTTCCTCCATGGAATGTGCTTATTATACAGCTGAGCTGCTACATATCAAGGGAACCACTGGACTGGGACAGAAGTATTCAGCCACCAGGAGCCAAATCTCTATATAAAGGGAAAAAAGACAAAGTAAAGAAAAAAAATTTTTCCCCCTTTGAGGAGATTTTACAGCAGTGATTTTTAAATATTTCTAATAAGATTATCCTCAAAATAATTTAGTTTTTAACATGCTGTGACTAATTGAAACTGTAATTCCAATATTTGGCTTTTTTCTTTCTCTTCTATGTCCTTTTCCTAACACTTTCTAGAATTTGCTAGCACACAGGCCTCTTCTATGGTTTAGACTTTGGAGAAAACAAGGTAACAATTTTTAATATTTCCCTATGAAGCAGAATCTGAAGAGCCAACCCAATCAAAAGGCTAGGGAGATAGCTCAGTAGAATAAGTGCTTGTCTGGCAAGCACAAGGTCCTGAGTTCAATGCCTTTTACAAAAAAAAAAAAAAAAGCCAACTTACAACTCTTAAAATAGTAGGGAAAATATGGAGAAGGTAAAAAGGATATTACCAACTATGGCTTCCAGTGGAAGAAAAAGTACTAATGATGAATGGGATGGGAAAAGTTTGGTTATGTATAGCTCTAAATTTACAAATTATGACAATAAAATCAATAGGGCACTTAATAGCCATTTCCCCACTACTTGGGTGCTAAGTGCCACTTTGTAGTTTATTCAATAGCTTTTGTATAATTCTTCAGACACCATAACGTATGTTACTCCCTAAATATATTCTGTAATACTGGTAGATAAAACTATATTTTCAATACCTATAATCTGTCAATTTTGGACACTGTTAGGATAAGAGTCAATCTCCAAAATCTTTGATGAGGAAAATGATTAGATATAGGTGATGAATTAGAATATTACTTCAACTTAATCAAATATTTTGGCAGAAGTTATCTTCTATCCTCTTGTAAAAGAGAACCAGCTTTTGACTTTGAATGGTGCAGTTTCTATCAGACGTCTAATTTAATGTATTTTGCTTTCATGAAAGAACTTCCCTTGGCTCCATTATTACATATCAGACAATTACCCCTCCAACAGACCAAACTGGAAGATACCTTCCCTGCTCTAATAGGAAACAGCTTCACATGAAAGGCAGCTATAGAATGTAGCTTATTTTTACCTTAAGAGACTATTGAGGAAGATTTATGCAGATATTGAGAACAAAAGTCTCCTCATATTTGAAGTTTCAATTTTGGTATTTCATTTTTTGTATCCATTGTCTGACACATAAAATGCAAAAAAAATCTTATAAATAAAGTTTATGGGACTTAAATTCTGGTTCATTCTTAATAGAATCATGGAATTTTGCCACATCCAAAGCCATCTGACTAGGATCACACATCATCACTTTGTCCACTACGTTCATATTATGTATGTGACCACTCTCATGGTGTATACCTCAATGTCCCCTGAAAGCCGAATGAACTTATACATGGCAACTTTTGGGGGTGATTGGATCATGAGGGATCATTTACAGCTAAATATCAGGTTAGGAGACAAAAGCTGTTTGAAGGAAATGGATCATTGGACCCGGCCAAGTCATCCCATGACTTATTCTGCTCTGGTTCCTTCCTGCCAAGCAGTGAGATATTTCTCTTCTAAATGACCCTCTTCTATGCCACACTGCCATGAAACCACCTGATAATGAGCTGAAATCTCTATAAACTTTAAAACTAATAAATAGCAATTTAACTTATAGTTGTCAAGTATTTTGTTCTAGTAATAGGAAAAATAAGACAAAAGGGTTGTTAAAGAGAACTGGGCTGTCTGTGTTCCATTCAGATGAATCTCTATAACAATACATACCTTAATTTTTGTGGCTATTTGTTTTGCCTTTCAAATTCTACACATCCGTCAGTTTAAATGTTATCAAAATTACAAGTGAAATTAAACCAGCAAATATATGTTGTAAGTTTTTTCCACATAGTGTTTGCATCAGTCAGTGCTTACTAGAAAAATAAGTCGATCACAAGCTATACAAATGCATTTCTGCTGCTCTATGGAAAGAAGCAGTTAATAGTTTAACTTGCTTTATCTCCTTCTTTCAATTGTTTGTACATTTTCTTTTCTTAATTTCTTATATATTTTTTCTTTCTTCCAATTTTATATGCATATATCTGATAATATCAATAACTGGTTGAAACACTATGTATTACAACACTGTGAAATTCATATTACTTTAAGTGAAATTCTATATCATTTGTAATTTTTTCTGTTTTAATTCCAATTTGTACTTTCTTTTAAAAATTAAGAAAAAAATAGAAAGAATTTATAAGACTGACTTACAATGGCGACCCCCAGAGTCAGGTGTAGAGGGTGCAAAAGCTCTCTCTGCACATCTGGAATCTGAAGAATCCAGTCGCAGTTCTTGGGCTCACTGACCTGTCATCCAACTGTATTGGTCCATGCAAGTCCATATCAGGAGGCTGAAGGGTCTGTAATTGTGGCTAAAGTGTTGGAGCTGGAGGATGAGAGTCTGCAGTGGAATCCAGGAGAACAAGTCCAGAGTGAAGGTGAGTACTGGGGCTGCTTCTAAAACATAGACGCTATCCTTTCTTCCCTTTCCTTTTACGTCATATGGAAAACATCCCCTGAAGTGGGTCTTCCATGCCTAGAACTATGCTGAGCTCATTCAGTTGGGTGGAATTTACCCAAGTTGACACAGTCAGTCAACCATCATAATGTTCAAGTTAAATCCACAAATTGAAGGAAGTTGCACCGCAATTTTTCAACTTAATTACACATTTATAAGGAGCTAAATTCATGAGACTTTCAGGGGATGTCTAAGTATAAACGATTATATTGGTCACATATACATTACTCTTTCAATCTGATTATACATTTGCTCTTTAATTCTCCTTCAGTGTTATTTTATCGTGAGAGGGCTTTTTGAATTTAAGAACTTCCATTTCAATTCTGAGAAAAATGGAAGTTCTTAAATTCTTTTCATTTCATAAAAATCTTCATTGTTTTACGTATCCAGTAATCAACAAGTACCAAAATAGATTATGTCATCATTAAAGATGAAACTCTTGGAAGTCAAGTTGAGTTGAAATTTTATCACTGAATTTTAGCCAAATATGAAAAGACTCTATTAAGTATAAAAATATGTTTCATATTATGAAATATAGACTTATATTAAGTTTTATATGGTCAAATATTATTTAAATTATTCAATATATTAAAATAATCTTTGCAAGAATTCATGCATTCATTTAACAAATAAAGATTGAGTTTCACTAGTTCTTCTTATCTTCTATAAAATTTACGTATGTGTCTTATACACATATTTTTACTGTCTTTTTATCAAACTGAACCATGTCTTATATTATACTCTCTGTGGTATGAGTCATTAGAAAAAAACACATTATTACATTTAAAATTTCTTATTCAGTAACAAAATATGTAAGTATGTGTGTGTATACATATATACACTCTATAATATGTAGTATAGAACATGAAATTTACTTAGTATAGAATATGAAACATATAATCTGATACTAAGAAATATCAGATTACATAATTATTAGTATGAGATTATATATTTTAGAGTTTTACAATGATGGACACAACTTCTGAAGATCTATAATTTAGTCAAACATAAATTTGTGACCTGATGTTGAAAAACAAATTTTAAAAGGAGATGTAAGACTTACACCTTTAGAGGAGTAGATGTTTGTCATCCCACACTTTAAATGTGTATGTTATTATATAACTCTTTGGGATAAAGTGTAATACTATAGTATTTTTGAATCAGTGTCTAAGTGAAATAAGAAACAAACTTTAGAAGTATGTTAAGATAAATGTGAGATTCTCCTTTTAGAATAATATGTTTTCTAACCATAGATCAGTATTTCACACTTTTAAAATCACCATCATCTATAATAAATGTAAGCAATTAAATGTAACTACCTTTAGTTTCCTTTTGTTCCACCCTGAAATTACTCTTACAGTTAAAACTATCTCTATATTGTCTATTTTCATGCTATTGAAACATAAAGACATCACTGCTATAAGTGTCGCTCTGCTTAGGAATTTGGTAGTTTTGGAATTGATGCCAAATTTCATTCTATAGTAAAACTTACATTTTTATATGTACAGTGTTCCCTCACTTATTGCGCAGGTGATGTTCCAAACCCCCTGCATGAAAATCAGCAAAGTGGCAACATTATATTTATTTTCATATGGCTTTAAAACCCTTCCCACACTCTATAAAACCTTGGCCACACTTTTAAAAACACTTTTAATGTTCTTAACCATTTTCTAAACTCATAAACCTGTATAATTTTAACAACATACATATTCTGTGTGGTACAGTATGTTTTCATGCATTAAAGAAATACGTATTGTAAACTGTATTTTATTTTGATTTAATGTTATTTTAATATGTTAGAATTGAAATTTAAATATATTTGTATATATATGTATGTATGTATTTTAAATCATTGTTAATTTTTTTTAATCTATTCAGTACAGGGTCTACAGGTCTCACTACACAGATCAGATGCATAGTGATCCTCCTGTTTTCAGCCTCCCAAGTGCTGGGTTTATAGATGCGCGCCATCACGCCCAGTCTCAATCGCCATCTCAGAAGGATGAGATGAGCGAGGCTCACACAGCGTGAATGGGATTGAATCTGGTCCCTGCATCTGCCTAAGCAGCCGCTTTAATCCTCTGAGCTATCTGTTCAGCTCCTAGAGTAAGAAATTTAACTTTGAAAAATGATCAGTTCACTATAAATTGAAATTGATTTTAATATTGAAAACAACCAAGTTACAGAATATATTTCTGTGTGGAATTATAGAGTATGTAACTAAGTATGTGATGAAAATTCGTTTGTCATAAGAAAAATTACTAATAAAAGTTCAAATATCTCTAAAAATCAAATTGTTTTAAGCAATTAAGATTGACAAATTTGCACACTAACCACTTCGAGCACAGCTTCTAGTTCTAATTTGCTCTGTCACAAATTACCACAAATCAGTGAGCTACACTGATACTGATTTAATATCAAAATGTTGTAGTCAAAAATCTAAACATGTATTTGTATTCTTTTTTTTT
>NDGM011082345.1:0-10289 GCA_002564305.1 Octomys mimax | reverse complement strand
TGGAGAACCACTTCCTAGATGAGGAGGTGAAGCTCATCAAGAAGATAGGTGACCACCTCACCATCCTCTGCAGGCTGGGCAAGCACCCCTTCAAAAGGCTCACCTTCAAGCACAACTCGGAGGCTGCAGAGCCTGGCAGTCTCTGAGGGGCTCCTGCATCACCTGGCATCAGGGCTTCAGCCTAACCCTCTCCCTCTAGCCACTAGGCAGCTCTTTCACTTCTCTGGAGTCCCTGCCCAAATCTTGGACCAAAGAAAAATAAACCCTTTTGCAGCAAAAGAAAAACAAAATAGAAAATGCAATATGCATGAAAAATTGCAAAATATGCAATCATGGAGTTGGACAATCTCAGAATCTTTGGCTTTGGGGCCAGAGAGATGGCTCAGTATAATAAGCGCTTCCCTGGCAAGCGCCTGAGTTCAGTCTCCAGTTCTGAAAAAAAAAATCTTTGGCTTTTTTGGGCCAACTGTCTGAAACTTCTTGCAGTCGGCATGTCTGTCTGTGTTCTTGTGGTGATCATCTATACCACCCAATGCAACATAGTACCACCCAGTATTTATACTCATTTGCACCTTTGATTCCCCCCCACCCCCGTGTGCTGGGGATAGAATCCACAGCCTTGTACACACTAAGCAAGCACCTTACTCCTGAGACATACTTTTTAGCCCCAAGAGTTACTTGTATCTTACATCCCAGAATTTCTGAGAGCCTAACAAATATTTAAATACAATTTGATTTTATGGGATTAAGAGACTAACAGTGATAGAGTCAAACAAGGAAATGAAACAAGGTTTCATTAAATTCATTAAACAAGATGATTTAATTTGAGTATGCTTCAAATACAAGGAAACCTATAAAGGCTCAAATAATTCATCTAGCCCCAGCAAAGACTTAGAAAAGACAAGGACTGCCTGGCAAATGAATATTCTTTTTCTTACCATTCCCTAACGTGAGTTTCCGGCTTTAAAAAAATCCCCGGTTCAGAACCCATCATGCGAACTTGAATCTGTCTAATCTATGGGGGAGGAGAGACAAAATGTATCCCAAATGTATCCCCACGGGGTCCTGGTGCACATAAAGCACCCTAGAGGAGTCTCCATAAATGGTTTCAAACCTTTCCTTTAAAACCTTTATTTTAGGTTCTTCACACATTCCAGAATTCTTACTTCTGCATTGTTTCTCTCCCAGTTGAAATTTGTTTCCTCTATTTTCTCATTCCTTCACAAGTTACGTACTACAGGAAACTTTCCCAAGTCCCCCCTCTAGCACTTTAAATTTGTTTATTAATCAACCCTCTATGACAGAGCCTGCTGGCACCTAGTAGATGTTTAGTGTTTGTTGATAAGAATGACATTTGTGGAAAATCAGTATTAATTTTGAATTGTATATTTGTCACAGCACGGCTTTTAGATGGAGAGGTTGTCCCACTGGTTCATTTATTCACTTGTTTATTCACTGCTTCACTCATATATGTAGTGCTGAACAAAAATTAACCCAATGCCAACTAAAGGACCAGAGTGTGCTGGTCACCGGGACACAGTGACTAAGACCTGGTTCCTGACTTTCAAGGTTTGCCTTAGCATTGTAGTGAAAAGTTCTCATTTTTATTTCCAAATTCTGTTTTTCCCCTCGAGTACTGGGGATGGGATCCAGGGATTCCCACATGGCAAGCAAGCACTCTGCCAATAAGCTACACCCCCAGCCCCATTTCCAAAATGTTCAGATCAGAAATGTAGTTTTGTGTTTTAGATTTACTTTCTTCTAGTTGATTAGGCAGGTTAAAAGAAACATATACCTATTTTAATATCATATGGTCAGCCCAGTCTTGCCATCCAAAAAAGAGCCTGGATTTGAACACATATACGTCAGGGAGTGAGGCAGCCAATTTAGCTAATTCATGCCAAAAATTAGCTAGAAACAGCTTCATTGCCTATAAGAACAGCTTGACTGGTGATTCACCATATGATTTAGGTGAGTCACATAACCTCTATGTCTGGAGTTCCTCCTCTGTAAATTACAGAGATGGTAGGAACATAATGAATGAGCGACTCAATGGCTTACTCCAAGGCCAGAAGTGAGGGTTTTGCCATGGCTATGACTCTACCTATCTGTTTGATCTTGGGAAAACCATTTTCTCTGTGGCTATTTCTCAGCTGCAGAAATATAACAAGCAGCACATTTCATGGGAAAGTTATGAAATAAATTACACAGTGCTTCAAAAATTGGTTGTAGATATGTTGTTAGGTTGATATCACTAACATGTATTAAGAGGTCCTTTGGAACTACAAATTGTCATCCCATTATCAGTTACATATTCTTATTTTTACATGCTAGAAAACAGAGCTGACTTGGCTGTCCAAGTCAACTTATTTATTATTATCTTTTTGGTGCCAGAGATTGAACTGAGGACCTTGTGCTTGCCAGGCCTGCACTTACACCACTGAGCTATCTTCCTAGTCCTTAAGGGAAAACTTACTTTTAATTTTGTCTTTCATGGTTGGGGATCAAACACAGGGCCTTGCACACGTTAGGTAAATGCTCTACCAATGAGCTACACATCTACTCTCTGTTTTAGGGCCATACATACAGCAGGGTTTAACAACACTCATCTGGTTTTGGTGCGGGATGCCTGTAATCTCAGCACTCTGGGAAGTAGAGGCAGGAGGATTAAAAGTGGAAGGGTAGCCTGAGCAATTTAGCAATGTAGTGAGATCCTGTGTCAAAAATAATTTTAAAAAATGGTCTGGAGGAGGCCGGGGAGATGGCTCAGTGGAATAAGCACTTAACTGGCAAGCATAAAGGTCTGAGTTCAATCCCCAGTTCCAGAAAAAAAAAAATGGTCTAGGGACACTGTGAATGGTGGTGCACACCTGTAATCCCAGTATTTGGGAGGCTGAGACAGGAGGATCACTGCAAGTTTCAGACCAGCCTGCGCTACATAGTGACTTCAAGGCCAGCCTGAACTGCATAGTGAGACCCTGCCTCAAAAAGACAACAACAAGGCCCAGTGAAATAGCTCAGTGGAGTAAGAGTCTCCTTAGGCAAGTGCAGGGACTGGGATTTGATCCCTGGCACCACATGCAGTGCAGGCCCCATGCCCAGGCACACTGAGCTGGCCACCAAGACCAGGCATGGTGGCATACGCCTGCTATCCCAGCGCTGGGGAGGCTGAAAACGGGAAGATCACTATGAGACCGAGCTACAGTGAGACCCTATGCCAAATACAAAAAAAAAAAAGACAACAACAACAACAGGCTGGGGATGTAATCCTGGGTTCAATCTAGTACTGCATAAATACCAACAAACAACAAAAAAGCCACAACTAATTTCCACAACTATGCAAAGCAAAAATGTCTCCAATTTTCCCCATGCCATTACCCATACATGTCTCATTTCATATCTATTGTACATTTTGGATCTTATTGATATTTTCAGCCTCTCATACTAGGGAGACAATAGAATGTTTACACATGTGCATCTGAATTATTTCACTGATAAGTATGGTCTCAAGTTGCATTCATTTACCTATAAAAGTCTCCAGTTTGTCCTTTATGGCTGAGTAGTACTCCATTATGTAACATGGAGTACTTCTTTATTCATTCTTTATTTGTTCACCAGTTGATGGGCATTTGGGCTGTTTCCAAGATTTGGCTATTACAAACTGCTGCTATCAACATAGTTGTGCACACATCACTGTGGTATGATGCTTTTAATTCTTTTTTTAATGTATTTGGTACAGGGTCTAACTATGCAGCTTGGACTTGTAATGATCCTCCTGTTTTCAGCCTCCCCATTGCCGAGATTACAGGCATATGTCATCACGCTGGGTCTCAGTGGCCAGCTCAGTGTGCTGGAGGTGGGGCCTGGATGGTGTGTGGTGCTGGGGCTCGAACCGTGGTCCCTATGCTTGCCTAAGGAGCTGCTTATTCTGCTGAGGTATCTCACGGACCTGATGCTTGTAATTCTTTTCAGCAGATACCCAGGAGGGGAATAGTTGGGTCAAATGGAACCTCTAGTCCTAGTATTTTGAGGACTCTCCACACTGATTTCCACAGTGGTCCCACCAGTCTAAACTCCCACCAACAGTGTACAAGGGTTCCTTTTTCCTCACAGCCTTTCTAGCATTTGTTATTGGCTGACTTCTTGATGTTAGCCATTCTTTCTGGGGTGAGATGGAATCTCAGTGTGTTTTAATTTGCATCTCTCAAATGAATAGCGATGTTGAACATTTGTTTATGTTTGTTGTATTTGTGTTTGTATTTATTTGAGACATGTATATGCATCTCAGATGCCCAGTTTTGGATTTACCTATACACTTCTAAGTTAAACACAAGGAGTAAACATGCAGAATGGAAGGCAGAGAAACAATACATCTAAAGGATTCTGAGAGCCATGAAAACAGCCAAGAAACTGTGTAAATGAATTTCATTTCCCACATTCCTTACCAACCAAACACTGGTCCAAAACTGGTTCATTTTTTGTGAAATTAGCCCATAATTAATTCAATAAAATCTAATTAGATGAACAATTCCTTGGGCTTACATAGAAGGTTTATATATTTTCAATCTCTTTTGTGTAATTTTCTCATATGATCCATAACAACTGATATTTAAGGTGAAACAGGAATTATTATCCCCATATATTAATATTTTCATTATATTTCATTTCAGATAGCTGAATATTGATTTAGAATTCACATTTAGTAAGTCTTGTAGGCTAACTCATATAAATCACATGAAATATAATTTATATTAAGTTTATTATAGAAAACTAAGAAAGAATAAAAAGAGTAATTTGTTTTGAGCTGGGGATATAGCTCAGTGGTACAAGCATCTACCTAGCAAGCACAAGGTCCCAAGTTTGGTTTGCAGTATGAAAAAAAAAAGGAATTTGTTTTAATAGCAACAAAATCTAATTGGAACAGAAATAAGTTTTCCTGATGAGTTAAGTCATTCTCTTACTTAATGATTAACAGGAGCATTTGTTAAATTTTTACTAAGAAATCCATGGATAATGTTTGCTTAATGAAAACAATGATTTTAAGTTTTTCTCTACTTTAAAAGGTAAATTTTATGTGGGGCAATTTTGGAGTCTTTTTAAAAAATTATTTATTTATTTGTGTGTGTGTGTGTGTGTGTGTGCGTGTGTGGCCAGCTCAGCCCACCAGGGGCAGGGCTGGCTGGCATGTGGTGCTGGGGGATTGAACCTTGTGCTTTGCTAAGCTTTTTCTAAGTAGGTGCTTTAGACCACTGAGCCATCTCACCAGTCCCAATTTTGGAGTCTTTTGTTTCCAATGCTAGGTCCTCAGAGATACCAGTTAAGTGTTCATGACCACACTCATGTTTTCTCTTTCTTTATTCCCTCAATACATTTGTCAGTAATCTGGCAGACACAGAGCCTAATCTATACCAAACAAAATTCCACTATCTAATGAGAAAATATATTTCTAATGTCTTAGCCAAAAATGTAAATCCCTCTGTAAAAGCAAATGCAATTAAAAAGAAATTCCTAGCACCTAATAACGGAATAAAGCTAAGGAGACACAGCATACACTTACAGAGAAATGAGTAACAAAATAAAAGTTTACAAAATGAATGAATATCTGTAATTTTGCATATAAAATACAGGTTTTAGGGGCTGGAAATATAACATAGAGGTAGAACATTTGCCAGCATGTGTGAGTTCTGGATTTGATCCCTTGTACTGCCAAACTTTTGGTACAGAAAAGACTGCTGAAATTAAGAATTAGATCTTGAAGCAAGGTCATTAATTTAATACATATTATCTCAATTAACTATATCCTAGTTTTTCTTTGCAAATTTATATTCTTCCCGAAAATTAAAAGGAAAATAACAATGCTTTCTCTTTTTTTTCCTGTATTTAGGACAGAGTCTACAGAGTCTCATTATGTAGATCAAACCCCAGATGCTGCGCTCTGCCTAAGCAGGTGCTTTAGTCCACTGAGTGATCAGGCTGGCCCTAATAATGCTTTATTTCTGTTGGGTAATTTCTTGCTTTTTAAAAAAATTTAGTACAGGATTGACAGGGTCTCACTACATAGATCAGATTCGTATGTGCCACCACGCCCAGTCTCAATCGCTGTCTCAGAGGATCCCAGAGGTGGGGCCTGTACGCATGCCGGGGGTTGAACCCCGGCCGCCGTGCTCTGCCTAAGCAAGCACTTTAGTCCACTGAGCTGTCTGGCTGGCCCTTATTTCTTGCTTTTAATCATTATTCTCCAATATCTATTCATAAGATTCAAGTTAAGAAGTACAGGCCGTGGACATTAGTTATGGTCCATATTGAGTCTTAGAAATCTCAAACTAGGATAATACCTTTCAAAAAATCTCTAAGCAAACCAAATGTATTACAAAGTCAAAATGGCTCAGTTATGCAAGTATGTGTTATAAATAAATCAATGCTTTGGAGAAAAAGAAAACTAAGTACACTGGCTGTCATGTAGTCTCACCCATGTTAAGATTTTTATTTTGGTCACAGTACAGACCAATGTAGATGTATGAGTGTGAATTTGTACAACTCTGAAGCTGTTTAGAGGCCTAAGCCCTCTACCCTGTCTTCTTTGCCACACTTTAATGATTTCAGAACTAAAAAAGAATTCAGAATTGTTAATTACTATGAATTAGAGAGGCTGACTCTTTTCAACTCTGAAATTCTCATTCCAAATTAACGGCTCACATTTCACTCAAGTGTTGGCTCTCTCTAGAAGTGCAGATCTGTTCTGTACAATCTCAGCTGGTTGCTGTTGTACTAGCACTTATGAGTGAGGCTTCAAGTACTTAACTCTTTGAGTGCGTGAGTGAAGGATGCTCTAGTGGCAACAAGCAATGGTGGGCTAGGTGTTGGCAATGAGCAGTGTTCTGACCTTCACAGTGACGAGGTTGAAGACATTCTCATTACAAAGCTTAATGTAAGAATTGTGATCAACATATATGGTGAATTTTTAAATTTAAAATATTAGGGCTGAGGAGACAGCTTGGCAGCATAAGCTCCTGCCTGGCAAGCTCAAGGTCCCGAGTTCCAGGCACACTGTGCCCGCCCTGGTTCTGGGCGTGGTGGTGCATGCCTGTAAATCCCCACACTAGGGAGGCTGAGACATGAGGATCACTATGAGCTCAAGCTGTGTAGTGATACCCTGTATCCAAAAAAAATTAAAAATAAAAATTATTACACTAAAGAACATTTTTTCAATAACCCTTTTGAGTACTTCCCCTTGTTTTGAACACAATATGCCATCATTCTTACTCTTTCTGATGCAGTCCTGGAAGTCTTTTGTGTCTGCATGAGGTGTGATTTTTTTTTAAAGTATGGTGAGTGCTACTGCTGTGTGCCATCCAATGGAAAGGCAGGCTTGTGAAAGTATTAGGGTGGGTCTAGGTGATAGCTCAGTGGCAAGGTTCCTACTGTGGAAGTGCAAGGTCCTGAGTTTGATTCCTGGGACCAAAAACCAAAAAAATTAGGGTGTGCCCTGTTTACCTTATTCACCAAATGTGCCACCATGCAACTTATGTCTCTTCTCCAAAGTTCAAAAGACCACGACAGGTAAACATTTTGAACTGATTCAGCCACAGCAATGCAACTTAATATACCAAAGAAACATTCTAGAACTGCTTCAGAAAGTGGCAAGAATGATGGGATAAATGTGTTTAAAGTGAGGGGGAAGATTTTAAGGGGGATTAATGGCAAAACATTCTTTTATGCAATGCATTTCAAAGCATAAACATTCACCATAGCTTGCTTCTTTCTTTATTGAGACAGGATGTCATTATGCAGTCCAGGCTGACCTTGAACTCACTATGTAGCCCAGATTGGCCTCAAACTCAAGGCGATTCTCCTGCTTCAGCTTTCACTAAAGTTTTCAATCACATCTTCATATACTATATACAAGAAAGTATTTCCGAACAGAATTAGAAGAGGCTTCATAAGATTTATTTTATACCTCCATGAGAAGGCATTATTTTCTCTTTAATACACAATTAGATCAACAATGAATTATTGGGAAAGAAGGTGAGGCTCACATTTACTCACAGAGAATCACACTGATTTAGTTTTTACTCTTCTAGTTCTTTCTTGCTTCTGCTTCATACTTTAGAACATATTGCACTGGTTTTCAGACTTCTCAGTGTTGAGGACCAAACCCAGGGCCTGAGGGCTTCACCCATAGTAGGCAAGTACTCTACCACTCAGCTATTCTCCAGCCCTGATTTTAACAACTGAGATGAGGGAAAGAGAAGAAACAAGTGGGATATTATTAGCTAATTGTACTACTAATTTCTACTGGTTTATTGAAAGGAACAGTTAATGTTCAATTGTTTGATCAATCTTGCATGCCTATATGTGGTAATTTGAGCAACTGCTTTGAAGATAACAATATGTAATCCATTTTATTTTGAATAAAGATCTTGTCAAAGAGGCAGTAAAAAATATGTAATCCAACAACCATTGTTAATTTCCTATCATCCTGTTTTGAAATTCTGTATGACTTTTTGTTTTGTGTGGTCTTGTTTTTGTCTTTAAAAAAATCCAAGAAGCAAAAATTTTCAGCCTGCACCATACAACATAGAGGGCTCCTTAACACACAGGTATATGGGTTAAACTCCAAAGTTTCTGATTTAGTATGTCTGGGCAGGTGTCCAAGAATTTGTACATCTTCATGGGACACATTGTAGATTTCACACAAGCACAGGATATGATACTTATCATGAGTAATATCAAGAGTTTGAATTTCTTTCAAGTTCTCAGGTCATACAGATCCTGGGACCATACTGAAAACTACATGCTCCATATCATGGAGCATATCATGGAGCCTGCTATTAATCAGTATTCATTTCACAAATTATAAACTGCCAATAGTGAGACTGGTTTAAAAGTTTAGAAAATATTTTTGTGGTGCTGTGTTGAACCTGAGTTCCTGTGCATGCCAAGCAAGTGGACTACCATTGAGCTACACCTCAGCCAAAGTATTTTTAAAATGATCTCATGTTTTTGGGATCTTAGTTCCTTTAATATTCAAATAAGGGAAAAAGAAATGAATTTCCTTTTTTTGTGGTACTGGAGATTGAACCCAGTGCCTGCACACTAAGCTACATCCCCAGCCCTTGTTCCTATCTTTGAGCTATGTTATTACTAGGCTGTTATTACTAGGGCTGAGATGGCAGGCATTTGCTACCATGCCTGGATTGGAGTTGACTTCTGATTAAATGTCCACTAAAGTTCAGCATCAGTAGTTGTGAGTTTAAAAATCCAACTTTTTGTTTTGTCTTGAAACAGGGTGTCACAATATAACCCAGGGTGGGCTCGATCAACCTCCCAAGAGTGCTGGGACTACAGACATATGTTACCATGAAAAACAGTAAAAATACATTTTGTAAAATTTTTTTCTTTTCTGTTAAAAATAGAGAAAGAAGAAGCTGAGAGTGCTGGTACATGCCTAAAATCCCAGCATTCAGAGGTGGAGGTAGTACTGTTGTGCATTCATGGCCAGCCTAGGCTAGGCTAGCATTTGAGTTCAAAGCTAGCCTGAACTTTTTTAGCAGGACCCTATCTCAAAACAAAAAGTAAGGAATTAGGGGAGGAACAAATATTGCTCCTGGGATGCAGGGTACTTGTGAGTGGGCAGATAAGACATTGGTCCAAAAGATTGGCAAAATGATGGCAATTGTTGAAAGTAACTGATGAATACCATGGGTTCAATATACTTTCTACTTTTGTGTAACACAAGTCCTAAGAATCCCCATCCTGATTAATATTAGTTGAAAAAACTGCATTTATGACAAGGCTATGATTTGTCTCATGTAACAGTGGCACAACTGTCCAAAATTAGATAACCAGTCCCTATGTAGTCTGCACCTGAAGCCTTAACTCTTTATTTTGGAACCTCCATTGTGAGGAAGACAGCCACAAACTGTCTACTTCTAAATTTCTGTCACAGGACCCTTTATTGCCTTGTTTTTCTTTTCTGCAGAATTAGGGTTTGGACTGAGGGCCTCATATACATTAGGCAAGGACTACTGCTGAACCACCTCCCCAGTACTTCCCTCACTCCTTATCCCACCACTTGCCTAGAGCTTATGAAACTTTGAGTGGCTGCAGGTTCAAACTCAAAACTCCTTTGCAGCTATCTTCAAAGGGATAGTGGTTTTAAGGCTGGTTTTTTGTTTGTTCATTTGCTTTTTATTTTTTATTTTGTATTTTAGGGAAGGGTCTATAGGGTGTTCAGGGTCTCACTACTAGATTAGACTTGTAGTGATCCACCTGTTTACAGCCTCCCA
>NDGM011082337.1:0-14278 GCA_002564305.1 Octomys mimax | reverse complement strand
GAATAAACACTTCCCTGGCAAGTGCAAGGGCCTGAGTTCAATCCCCGGTTCTGAAAAAAAAAATTAAATCAAATAAATCAGACATGTAAAGTAAAATGCCACATGGATTCTCTTACATGAGACTCCTAAAACATAATAAACACAAGCATAGACTAAAGGAGCAATCACAGGAGATAGAAAGGCAGATTTTTAGGGGCTAGGAAAGGAGATGGAAGGAAGGGTAAGGAAAGGACAGAGGCATGAAAGTGATGCAGATAAGCCGTGTGCTCATGCCATTTCCCTGAGAAAATGTGCCTGATTTATGGAAATCATGGACTAATAGCATATAACAGACAGAAAACAGCAAGAACATTCCCCCTAATGCTACATCTACTTACAGAGAAAAAAAATTGCAAAAGCCCGAGGCTCAAGAGTCACATTTCGGAGATGAATTCTTTTTTTTTCTTGCTATTTTTGTGAAAAGAATTCTTGAAGGTATTTTTCTCCCAATCTCTTTGGTGCATAGGTTCCTATAGAGAATTCTTAAAATATTGAGGATATTCTCATTTTTATGTTGGATAATAAAGTCATATGTATTCATTTTTTGTTATCATTTTCCCTTATTATGAATTTATAGTCCATTTTATACATTTGCTTATGTGTTTGTTTATAATGATGTTCTGTTTCTTTTCTAAAGTTTTTCTTTATCTACATAACATAGACATTGTAAGTTTTCAATGATAGTAAATAAAATCTACAGTGTTGGGGGAAAAATAAATAAATAAAAGAGGGTGGTGCTGGGTGTGAGAGGCCCACTGAGGATTGTTGCCAGTAGCCTAAGGGGCAGAACTGAAGAGGAAGAAGAGAGGCTGATGGGAGCTCGGAGAAGCTCTTGGGAAGCTGTTGGGGGCTGCCGGCTCTCTCGGGCTATTCTGCAGAAGGATCTTGTCATGATGGCTTTGCTAGTGACCTTGGCTATGCTCAATGGAGGAGGAGTGCAGGACCTCGTTGTTGCCGAGAATGGCTACACTTCATTTTGGGGGAGCTCTAGCCCTCACCTTAACCATCGCTTCCTGGCTCTGGAGGGGAAGATGGAGCACAACTCAGTCTCCTGAAGAAGCTTGTTGTATTGCCTTTGCTGATGGGAACTCAGCTTTGCTCATCGCTGGAGAAGCTCGGGACCTCACTGTTGCAGAGGATAGCTGCAGTACTTTGGGTGAGCTTGGCACTTACTTTGAGCATTGCTTCCTGGCTCCAGCTCAGATCCCTCAGCCCGCTAGCACAGATCCTTCATCCCACTGGTACAGTCTTTCTAGCTTCCATCACTGACCTTTGAGCCTTCCCAGTGCAGACTTGTGAAATAGGCCTTCATGAGACATTGTCACGGTCTCTAGGCCTCTAGGTGGACCTGTGTGGGGCATTGTTATTGGCTCTGAGTTGTCAGCTGGACTCATGCAAAACATTGCCATGGTATCCAGGCCCTCAGCTGGATTTTCTGGTCTTTAGTGTGTGAACAGATTTTCTTCACTCTCTTTTTGTATATGGTTCTTTGGATGTGATTCTTTTTACAATAGTCTTGTAATGAAGTGTGCTGTATCGTATTGTTCCCCTGTGCAACTCCAAGGCAGGCAGTATCATGTTTCTCTGCTAAACGGCAGCACTGAAAAGAAAAGCATGTTTTCCTTGTTCTGAGATGAAAGTGCTCTATGAGGAACTTAAAAGCCTTAGCTGTACTGGCCACAGTAACCGGAGCTAAGACAAAATAGAACAAAACAAAAATGTATGCACTCCTTGGATAGACAGATGAGTGCAACAACATTATCATGGTTAGAATGTGCACAATTATGATAGTAGCCCAAGCTCCAAAGCCATTGCCACCTCTGTGAAGAGTTCTTTGAGCTCCTCTCCCAAGGCACACACAGGATCCCTCTCCTGAAGTCCTCTCCACCTCTGTTGTAGTTCTTAGTCTTAATTTCCATTTTCAGAGCATCCACGCTGTAGACAAAAATGACCAATACCTGGCTGTCTTACTTGCCTTGGTTACAGTCAGAATGCTCATGATCATAAGCACAATGTCCATTGTATCTTATTGTCACTGCCATCCGCGGGGGCCTGGAATGGATATTGTGACTGTCAGCTTCTTGGATTTCTGTCTCAGTGATGTTTGGATTCTGACTTACTGCCATTCTCCTCAGTGCCACCCCAGGTTTAGTTCTTGGCCATTTCACTGATCGAGGTAGTAACCCCTTCAGCTTCTCCCCCCTAGGTGACCTGCGCAGGGTCTAGTAGACATCAACTGCCCCAACCACTGACAGCCTCCTTGATGCCTCTGTGCAGGGCTGCCCTGCAGCCTCCTGCTTGCCTTGCCGCTGCTCCAGGTGTCATTGACACATTATGGCAGAGTCGGCTTTCTGTATCTCTGGTCTGGAAGCTGTGTTCTTTTTTTTGTTTGTTTGTTTTTCCGGAACCAGGGATTGAACTCAGGCCCTTATGCTTGCCAGGGAAGCACTTATTCCACTGAGCCATCTCCCCGGCCCTGGAAGCTGTGTTCTTAAAACAGGCAAGGAATTTTAATATAATCAGCCGTCCATGATTCCTAACACACAAAAGAGGAACCACATCGAATGGGCCTGCTGGGTTGCTGGGGGCTTCTCATGACAGCACTCCTTCCCTCAGCGTGATCCTTGGAGGTGGTCTCTGTCCAGAGGCCTTTCTCGGCTTTGCAGCACAATGGCGCTGGCGCCAGGTCCTCCACCGCTGTGGACCTGGGCTGTGCAGGGCAGGGTTTGTCCTCTCCCTGTGGCTCATGGAGCTGTGGCCAGATGTGCCTGTCCTTGCCTAAAGTCTTTGGAGGAGGGGATAAGTTATTCCTAGTTGTGGCCACTTGTGTAAAAGCTGATGGGCCTGTGAGCACACAGTCTCTTAGCTATTGGGAAGAACTGAAATGGACTTTGGAAAACTTCCTCATGAAATGAAAGAAATTGCAGGCACTTAGAAATGCAGACGCAGAGCCCAGGCACTTCCTAGAAGCGCAGCGGTGCAGGGGTCTGGAGACATGGCCTAGCTCCACGCACCCAGGGCCCAGGACCTCTGCTGGGATCCTCGGTCCAAACCCGTGCCTTGACTGACCAAATAAGTCATAGAATGGCATCTTCTAAGGAGTTCTTGAAAGCTTTTCACACTCAGACCAATGACAAGCTGGCTTATTCATCCCAAGTTTTTAAAAATTGTATTTCCTATCGTCAATGAAACAGGACAGGAAAGACTCTCCAGGGAAAAGGCAGCTCCTGAACCACTCAGCCAAGCTCCAATAAACACTTACATTTCCTTTCTTTTTCTAAAACAGATGCAGCTCAACCCAGAGTTTATCTTTTCTTCATTTCGAATTCTATTTTGGTGCTCACATCACAGAAAAAGTGAACTGCTAATGAAGAAGGCTGCCTCGGTAGGGGAACAGCAGGCATTTATTACAAACAAATGCCAAATAATTAGTGGCGGAGCTCATGAAATGTTCAGTGGGGAGAAGCGCTATGGAGGAGCGCTGCGTTTCCACAGGAGGGCCGAGCCATCAGCGGGCGACCTGCACAGCTTGGCTAATGCGCGGGCCTCCCTCCAGGAGGCTCGGATTTCTGGGTAGTGAAGTGTGCAGGGTGAGTGGAAAGTTCCTCCCTAGCATTTTCCACTGCCAGCCCTCCCTGGGAAAGCCCTGTCCCGGATTGGGCAGCTGGCTTCTTATTGCTACTCATTTAGGGACATATCACTCATCCACTCTTCCTGCCCCTTGCCACTCAACAGAGATTTTTCATACCACGTTTCCCTGGTGTAGAATTTCTCTTTGAGAAAGTATGTAGCTATTTTGCAGTGTAGACCAAGAAGTATTATTTAAGTTTGAAAGTATCAGAGCTTTGAATCAACGTTTACATTTATAAGGCCTGAGAAACATTTCACATTTTATAAGAAAAATACAATGTTTAGGCACTTGTCTCTGTGTTTTACATATGAAGTGCTCTAATCTCTTGGGTTATTTTTCTTATAAATTTCATCTGAATAAAATACTGAATGCATGGTAAAATTATTTAATCATTCAACTTAATAACAAGAGAAGTAATTCCAATGAGGTAGAATGATAAATATGCAAATACACAGAAAACCAGAAATCAAAACACATGTGGCCTATTGTCTACCCCTGAACAAGAAGTAAAAATATTCCCCTGGTGATGTTACCTTTCCCACTTAAATTACGCCCGTCTGTGTTCTGGGAGCCTCCAGGGTGAGTTCTGAGTGTGGCTTCGCACTGCAATGAGCGCTGGGTTCCTCCTGCCCCTTGGTCCTCGGCAGGAGCCATGTGCTCCTCTCTCGGTGCAACCTGCCCAGCACAGCTTTCTGATACTAATTAACAGACAGCTATTTCTGTCTCCCCTCAGCCCACTCCATCTACAACAGCATTTGTTTCCCAGTGAAGCGGAGCCCTGGCTCTCAGCCTGGGAGCCTTGGGGGAGACCTCAGAGAAAGGGGCGCACACAGGAGGCCTTGGGGACGCATAGAGTGTTTTATAGGAAGCTGGAAGGAAAGAAGCATTAGCACATCCACTCCCGTGGTCCTTTCCTGGCTTTCTTCTTCCTTCCGTTCTTCTGGTTCTTTCTCTTCTTCCTTGTTTAGAAACGTTGGTGACGTCAACTTTGAGCTTTTCAAGCTTTGCATTGAAAGGGCGGGCAGTGCAGGCATGGCTTCTGTAGGAGCCGGCTGCACCCCACCGTGGGTGGCCCAACTCAGGCTTTTCAGGTGCGCCTGCCCATCGCGGGCCCCACTTCCACCGCTGTGCTCTGAGGTCCACTCTCCCTACCCAGCACAATTCTTTGGCTAGGATGCAAATTGTGTTACTTCAGTCAGGGGTCCGACGGCTCCTCTTTTCTCCCTGGACGGCATCCTGGGAGTGGTACGGAGCCCAGCCTGATCTTCTGCAACCCCTAGTGGCTCTGCCACCGCCTTTTGGCAGACCCTCAGCTTCCTGTCTGCACAGAGGGACTTGCATGCCTGCAGGGCCTCACATGTATTCTGGTATCTCACTTTTTGCCATCAGGACAGCTAATATTGTCTTTTATACACATTAATTTATCCAAGTTCCAAGTGTCCTATTAAAGCAAATAATTGTATCCCCACTTATTGAAAATGCAGATTCTAGGGACAGAGTTTAGAGTAACCTGAGCCCATTCCGACGGCACAGGTGGGGAGAGGCTGGATGTCAGCTCGGCCCTCTCGCCCCAGTGTGTCCTTCTCCTCCTCCACATGCTCACGCCTGGCTGACGCGGTTGAGCTCACTCCCGAGGATCTCGTCTGTCTCTATGCTTCTGCAGTTCTGCTCTGCCTCCCTAGAGATGAGCTGGCTACTAATCCCCGGGCCAGTGCTGTCCTTCAACTGGCCATCAAATTCACGTCTAGGACACATATGGCAGAGAACTATTCATGTGATTACTCTTCATTCGGACCAGGCTCCAGGTCTTGTTTATTCAAAACAAAACAAAGCATAACAACCCAAGCACTGTGTTCTATCTGGTAAGTAAATTAATAATGAGCTAAATGCTCAACTTCCACCTTGTAAGTGATGAGTGCTTAGTCTTGGGCCAAGCTCAATGCCATTAAAAACCTTTTTTAGAAGGCCTGAAGGGTGGAATGATGGGAGATTCTTATTCTTATGTTCATTTCACTTATCTTTATTACACTCTTACTTTTCCTTGGGGAAAAAAAAGCCTACCAGAAGTATTTAGATATTTTAAAATTTTTTGAGGATCTAAAATGATAATACATCTTTACACTTATAAAATATTATCTGAAATTAAGGGACATACTCTATTTCTTTAAAACAAGATTGGACAGTTTAACCAAGATGTAGAAGACAATAAAATGTAAGTCAAATACCCCAGCGGACTTCACTGTAACTCACAGACACTGGGTGTGGAGGGGCTGTGCTCTTTGCTTCTCGTGGCGCCCTCCAGACAGGAGTGCTGTCCAAATGCAGCCAAAGTCCCAGGTAAGGCCAGCTGGTGGACGCAGCCAGAAAGGTGCTGACTGAATTACGATGCTAGCGGCCTCGGCAATGCTTTTCCACATCATTTGCCCACAGTGGGTGATTTTAGGATAAATAGTTTCAGTCTTAAAATGTACACAGCTTCCTAGATCAAAGTCAAACTTTTGAAAAGCATCCAGAAACGCCCCGGGAGCCAACACAGACCATGGCGTGTAGCTGTTAATGGGCTCCATCTGCCAGAGACCTGGAGCGCCCAGGCAGGCTGCGGCTGCGCTTCAGAGAAGCCGGCCATCGCTGGCCTCACGGCGCCCAGGCTGTGGCGCAGCGCTGGGATGCTCGGGGTGCCACACTCTGGACAACAAGGGAGACAGCGTCTGTGCAGACTGTTCCCAAGGGGATATTAGGGTGTGTATTGTGTTAATGAGCAGAGCTTGCAGGACTTAATACTAGATAGTTGTGATGGGTGTTCAGAATACAGCTATGCACCAAAGAGGGCCACTTCAGAGTGCAAACATTTACAATGCTTCTGTGAGAAAAAATTCTGCCTGCTGTTATTAGAGGTAAATAATACGTTCCAGGTAGCGCTGGGGGCCTGATATAGGGCACATTTCTTCTTTCCTCAGGTGTGCATTTTGAGCAGCTCCCTGAAGGGAAAACAGCCTTTTTGTTTTTCAAACCAAAATGTGTGAAATGTAATACTTTTAAAAGGATGGTTTCCAGAGCCAGTGAGATAGCTCAGCGGCCTAAAGTGCCTGCTTAGGCAAGCTTAGGCAGACGCAGGGGACTGTAGTTCAACCCCCGGCACCACATGCCACTCCAACCCTGCCTTCAGGGCAGGCTGAGCCGGCCAAAAAAAAAAAGGATGATTTCCAAAGAGACTGGGAGTAAAAACACCTGTCTTCAAGCCTGACTATTATGGGGTTTCCCCAGAGAATTTAGTAACAATTTCTCAAACTCAGAAGCTCACTATAGACTGTGTTAAATGTGAGCTTCGTGAGTACAGATAGCCAGCTACACAATGAAGTCAGTAGGAGACGCACTACATCTTAATAATGCCCGTATGTTAGCCCTGTGGCTAAGACATCCATCGTTTGCACCCTCACTTCCCCGAGAATCTTGGAAGATCTCATCTCACTCCTCCTTTTCCCAGCGCAGCCCAGTCACCACTCGGCCACCTGAGGGCTGGGTCCCCTGGCCACCTGAGAGCCTGCTGACCTTCCACACCGCGAGCATGTCCGCATGTGCACGGGGTAGATTCCGAGGATCGTGCAGCCTGGAAGTGACATCCGCATCTTGGCAGATAAGGGCTCTGCCAAGGGTCAGGGCATCCGCTGCTGCCTTCGCCCTGTGTCCTTTGGCGCTTCAGTCTGTGCCTTGCTCTGGCATGTGTAAGAGTTCCCACGTTGTCAGCAGGAGGCTAAAAGAGCTGAGAGAGAAGCAGACGCAGATGTCAAGGCACCTTTTCCACAGATCGGGGGCTGTGTAGGCGCAGAAGGAAGCTGAGGAAGGGCCAGAGGCCGTCCTACCCTCCAGGGCTTGCAGTTTCCTTTCGAGGCCCCGTCCAGCCTCCGACCTAGAAGTCCATTTCTGACATTTGCCGCTTTCGTTACTCCTGGAAGGTGCCTCTCCTTTCCTGGTCACCAGGCACAGGGACTTGTACCGTGGAGTGCGGCAGCAAGAGGAAGGCAGCTGGGCCCCAGGGAATCCTCGGGGTAGCCCCAGTCACACGGACGGTCACACAGACGGCCTCAGAGCCTCCAGACAGAGGCAGAGGTGGTCAGTAGGGAGATAAGCTATGATTTTACTCAGTCCAGCAAGGATCGCATGTGGGTAAAACTCAAAACAGTGAATTCAGGAAGAATCTAAATGTTTTATTTATGAAACGGAAAGGAGACAAAATGGCTGGAAGTTAATCCAAACATGCAGCCAGAAATGGAGCCGTCACCCGGTCACCGTGGCTCTCTCCCTCACCCCACTGGGCTGTCCACCTGCCCTGCTGGTTGTGGCGTCACCAGGGGAGGTCCAGGGTGCACCGGCGGAGGAGCCCTGGAGTCTCTTGGTCGTCACATGACTAATGTGATCTGTACTGGCCCGACAGCCAGGACACAGCTACGTGTGGCTGGGGGTGCTCGGCCTCGTCTGGACATTTTACCCAGAGCAAGGAGCCTTTCGTGAATGATGACTCGTGGGGTCTAGGCCCCCCATCTGCGCCTCCACAGAACCAGAAGCAGCCCTTGTTACTCGTGGCTGCACTGACAGGCCGCGTTCCCTGCGCTCCAGGGGGAGCTGCACATGCAGGGTCTCAGATCCAGTGCAGAGCCCAGGGGCTGTCCAGACCTGTCCCTCCTCTCTGCACGAGCAGACAGGGCTCCCAAGGGGCTGGGTGGTGAGGGTCCCTTGACCTCAGACATGTCCTTGGGCCACTGCACAAAAGGAGCTGCTCAAGTGGGCTCAGTCCAGAGCCAGGACGGAGGATTCTGAAAATCAGTACAGCGCAGCTGGGCAGCCTCGGGACTCCTTCTCCGCGTGAGTCACTCCTCCGCCTGCTTGTGAGTGCAGAGCTCAGCTCCCTCTGCACACAGTGGTGCTGAGGCAAAGCCCGAGTGTTCCCGATTCCAGCCCTCAGCCCTGACCAGGTGACAAAAGCCGCTCCCTGTGTGTTCTTCACTACATGGCAAAACCTTGAGACAGAAAATGCTGTATCACTTATAAAATTCTTCCTAATCCAATGAAAGCACTGGCTACTCATAATTATAATTGCACTTTAGGAGTTAGTTGCCTTGATTACTTCAGTGGACTTGGCAAAAGTATCCGGAGGATGTATCTGTTCAATCCTGAGCAGAACACAGCCACACTGCCTTTGTGGGAGCTGTAAGCTGGGAGTGGGGCTCTGCACCCCAAGAAGCTGGTGGAGGGGCGGGCCTGAAAGCCCCACTTAGCACGCGCGAGGGCCTGGCGAGGTCTGTGTGCTGAGAAGGGAGAAGGGAGAACCATCCTCATCTCTTCCCGACCGGGCAAAGGTACACAGAGAAAAGCACTTTCCTGGATTGCAGCTTTTAGGTATTGGGCAGAAAAATTGGCTCCACTTTAGATTTATAACTGCAAAAGATCAGAAGTTTTGAACCTGAAATGTTTATACTTTCAAAATGCTTAATGACCTTTCCTGCTTCAAATGGAAAGGATATCAGCTTGGGAAAAATAACAAATGTCCAGAAAGGAATGTGTGAAATATCCTTTGCAGGTGCACACAGCTCGTGATGCTTCCTGTCATTCCTCCAAATATTTCTGTGCTGAAGGATACAAGAGAAAAATAAACGGCAGAGAGATGCACAGTCAGGCTTCCTGACTCGCCTGTTACGTAACATTACAGACCAAGAAGAGCGATGGAGGAGGCCTGGTGGAGGCCCGGCTCGCACGTCTCTGTGGTCCACGCCACAGGATGCACCCGACGCCTTATGTCTTTATTTATCGTTATTCTTTTAATGCTATCAGGGGTCCCACAATAAAAACTCTCTTATATTCTGTGAAGTGTATTTTTTGAAGATGTCCTGAGAATATTAATTAAGCTGTTTCCTGAGTGTTGCCTTAAATGATCAACTGAGGTTCTCCAGAGAATAGTTAGGAAGAGTGTGGCCAGGAAACTTACACACCTTAGCAAACTCTATGTGCTCAAGGGATTTGAGAACAAGAGAAGGTTCCAAGACAAAATTTAGGGGGACCAAAGGAGACATTTTAGGACACGCATGATTGGATATACCGGTTAGTAGCATGAGTGGCATTGGTCTGAGCGGAAGGTACAGTTGCTGCACAGATGTGCTAGTGCAAGTCACGCTTTTGTGTCAGTTGAGGTGACCTCGACACAATTAAGTGCCGGGTGACTCTTGTGCCAGTTACCCTCAGGCAATGCTTCTAAAACCCCTTCCCCACAACCTCTTGTCTTTTTTTTTTTTTTTTTTTTTTTTAGCTTTCTTTAGAGCTCACACAAGCAACTCCATTTTAATTTGGACAAATTGCACATTTCTTTCATAAAAGTTTTTCATTGATCTGAAAAACCAAGTCTAACCTTCCATTGAAGGATGCGGACTCATTCAGGTCCTGTCCCATCCATGACTGCTATAGAGAGCGCTATGGACAGGAAGGCTGGGACAGGGAGCACTGTGGGCACTGAAGGCTGGTACAGGGAGCGCTGTGGGCACCGAAGGCTGGGACAGGGAGCGCTGTGGGCACCGAAGGCTGGGACAGGGAGCGCTGTGGGCACTGAAGGCTGGGACAGGGAACACTCTGGGTGTGGAAGGCTGGGACAGGGAGCGCTGTGGGCACCGAAGGCTGGGACAGGGAGCACTCTGGGTGTGGAAGGCTGTGAGGGTGGACTTCAGCCATGGGAGCAGGCAGTTCTGCTCTGCATTTGTCTGTGTGTGTTCCTTCAACCTTTCAGAGTCATTTTCCTCCATCTCTCAGGCCCTGCAGACACTGATGTATTTGTTATATATATGATATTAGATCAACAATGTCTTTGTATGCCTTCTTTTTCCATTTTGTCCTTCCTTCCTTCCTTTCTTCTTTTCTTCTTTCCTTCTCTTTATCTATTTTTTCATTTTCTGCTTCCAGCCTCCTCTTCTTCTTTACCTGCATCCAAGACTCTGGAGGTTTGAGTTATATTAACCCTACATACTCCAGGTACATAGTTTACATGTGTACTCCACTAAACACTGCATTTGTGAAAAAAAATCAGAATACTTTTTCCACCCTCAAAAATACTTTATCACTGTCCTTAGAAAAACTAAATTGAAAGGGCCAGCCAAATAGCTCAGCAGATTAAAGCACCTGCAAACAGGCGCAGGGGCTGAGGATTCAATCCCGGGCTGGGCCTGCCGTGCTGGCCCCACCCCCGAGGCCTGCTGAAAGCGCAATAAAACTGGGCGTGGTGGCACACACCTGTAATCCCAGCACATGGGAGGCCCTAAACAGGTGGATCACTACAAGTCAGGTCTAGTAGTGAGACCTTGAACACCCTGTAGACCCTTCCCTAAAATTAAAAAAAAAAAAAGAAAGAAAGAAAAACTAAATTGAGGAGCTAGGATAGATGTACCAGAAGTAGTTGGATTAAATTTCTTTATTACTTAAAAAAATATTTCTTAAATTATGAGGAAATTTCTTTGGCCAAAAAAATTTCAAATTTGGAAGAAACGTCGGCTGCCTGTGGATGGAAAACACTTAGTGCCTTCTCATCTGGGGGATTCAGTCAGATAAATGAGTATTCCCAGCACTACGACACAGTCAGTGTTTGTGTGGTGTCATAGAAGTTTCACCATGTTGGCCACCTAAACAGAGATAGAACATTAATAATAAATAAATCTCAGCAAAAATTTTATCTGTATATTTCTAAAAATTATAATTCAACAAGTAAGGTTGCGCCTGTCCATTCGTTTCTGGTGGAAAGCGCAGGGCACAGGCTGGAAGGTTGCCGTGGGCGCCGAGCTGTGGCCACGCAACTGCTGTTAGCAAGCGTCCACCGTGGTGCCTCCCAGTCTTCTTGGAAGTAGTAAGAGTGGTAGAAGAACTCAATCAAATGGAAGTAAAGTTTCAATTTTTTAAAAAATGGATAAATTCACTCTTTGTCCTCAATAGCTAGAACAGACGTAGATTCAGATAAAATCCCAATCCAGTTCAAACCAGGAAAGCCACATATATGAAATGTTATTTTTGGAAATTACTACTAAGAATTTATAAATTAGTTTTGATTTCTACTTATATGTAAAATGCTGCTAGATACAAATAAAATTCCAATAGAAAATTACTTCTTCTTTGGGTGGGGGAGGAGTGTCTATGAAATTCCCCCAAATTCTTAAAAAGACTCCTCCACGAAACTGTTCTAGTACCGTGGACACCTCCAGTTAGTGCATACTCTCTCTTATTTTTTGCCCCCACGAACTTTAAAAACTTTATAAAGCTTGACTCTGTTTTCTAGTCCTTGGGCCCAGTGCCCTGGGACCGCCTAGCGCGGAGGGCTAGACGCAAGCCAGGGCCAGCGAGAAAACGACTTCCTGCATCACAGAGCTATCCGTCTGCCCATGTGTACAGAGGCTGGGACAAAAATGTGTATGTCAGAAAAAGAAAAACTGGAATAAATATTTTAATGCCAGACTTACTGAGACATCCTGAGATGAATACCAATTGCCTCCAGCCTCCAGAATGACAAGACCTGCTCCGAGGGGTGGCTGTGACCTTTGTGATACTTACTAGCATGGTGAACTGCTGAAGTGTGTATTCACTTTTTGGGTGAATACACTTTTTGCATTGTATCTGTGCAATGTATTGGGGCCAAAAAAACACTGGTTTGGGAACAATATCTTCTGTTTGATCATTTTCTGGAATGGAACTATTACCATTGATACATTGCAAAAACAAGGCGCTTAAAGGGTGCAAAACATGAGGTACAACATTTTTGAAATAAAGAAATGGGACAATTCCACTTTCAAAAGTGAATCCTTATCACTGTTGACTACCATTTTGGGGTTCCTATGTTTTGATCTCTTATATTTGAGACAACACTAAAATGCTGTTTAATAGGTTAAACTGACATTTTTAAATGATAATACATATGCTGTTTTATTATAATATAGACATAAGATATTTTGACTATTAGTGGCCCTCTTCTGGGTGCAAATTATTGATTCTGGTTTCTACTTATTACTGTTAACATTTGATTATTTTTAACTATGAAATAAATGATGAATAAAACGCTTAGTTAATTGCTGAGTTCTTGAAAAACATCATAAGACAAATCATGAAAGTTGATGCAAATATGTAATTGAGTAAATGACATTGTGAGCAGCCCAAGGGGAAATCTTCCTTAACATGCTCAGAGTTTTCCGCCTGCCTTGGTATTTGATTTCCTACATTAACTTGAGTCAAAAGCAAAGTAGCTAAACTGCGCACATTGGACACAACTCTTGCTCTGCAGCCCAGTGGAGGGGCCACTAAGGAAGCTTTGTTGTGCATTTCTAGGTTTGACGGAAAACAAATGCACACTTTACAGAATTTTAAATATCTTATTTGCTTTTTTCCAGGATTATTAGGCAATACAGCAATAGCCTTTGACAACATTTAATCAGTTCTGCAAAGAAAAACACCAAGATCCTGGTAAAAGAAAGAAATTTTAAAAATAATTCCATCTCCCGTACAATCTTTAAAACAATCCCAAAAGGTGGGTAGGAAGTTATTTTCAGAGATGAATTCATGAAATAACACAAAAATCACCCTGAAGGTGTTTCATTAAAATTTGTGGTCCTTTATTTTCATATTCTTCCTTATTCTGAGGACTAACACATTACGTGATCACCCTAGGACAGTACTGGGGGGTTTTCAGTCAGGCTCTTCCCAAGCCCTAGCACAGAGGGAGCTCTCCGACCAGTGACCGGCGGGGACGGGACCCTGGAGTTGTAGATGACTGAAGGGCAGCTTGTTAGAGATTTGTTCTGAAAGTTGAGGTTCGGCAAATCCCAAAGAGTTTCTGAATGCATTTTTATTTTTAAAAAGCCCTTTTGATTACAGAGTGAAATTTAATCTATGTTTGAATTATTATCTTCTGTAACAACAAAACATGACTTTGCAAAGATAGGTCCCAGTGAAGCAACGATTTGAGTGGAGCTATGGGGAAAGCAGAAGGGATGAAGGAGAGATGAATTCTTAAACTTAAAACGTAATTTATAGTCTTGTTTTCGTGAATGAAAATAAAAAGTGGCATATTTATTAATGTAATACCTTTAATAAATTAATGTAATACCTTTAATAAATAATAAATATTAATAATACTTAATAAACAATATTAACTCTATTTTCACAAATTAATTTTAGTAATTACATAAGAACTTTTGAAATATCTTCTGTTTTGCTACTTTAAATTGATAAAGTGCTAAAATCTTATCGTCGTGTAAACCATTGATATTTATGTCACTTGCTGACTTTTCAATCTGGGATAGAAGCACGTTTATTTAAGACAATGAGTTTTAATTCCTGCCACTCTTGAGACATTCACGGCTCCTTTTCCTCTGAGTAGCAGACACTGGAATGGCAGCACGTGTGGCTCTGTCTGTGGCCAGCCGCTTAGTGAAGAGCATCACTCTCACCATGTAATTTTCCTAACACTGAAACTAGACAGGGCGCTCCAGCTCCCAGACTTCTCAGTGAGTTAGAGCTTCAGAACCAGCGCTGGCCCTCTTCACTAACGACTTTTTTTTTTTTTTTTACTAAGGACCAAACTCGGGACCTTGC